>JAQZBX010032845.1:0-25692 GCA_029593785.1 Cabassous unicinctus | reverse complement strand
CAATACCTTAATGTTTTTCACACAAAAAGCATTAATTTGATACTCTGCTTCCTTGAAGTGTTTGATTAAGGCACCCAAGACCCTCTCAGGAGGGTCTGCCTTTCTTGAAGTTAATACACGTTTATCGTACTCCGCTGCAGCTTTCACTCATGTTTCCCACCAGCGTGCCTGACCTCTGCTGTGGGGAAGGTGGCACTAGCAAACACGACCCAGAGGAACGCTGAGGAGTGTTGGCATTCTGACGTTTCGGAGGAAGCATATAGCTCCTTCAGGACCAGGCATCACGAGCTCACGCTCCACTGAAAATCAATGTTGACCGAGAAGTTTAGTAGAATATTTTTCATCACACGTACCCTTCACCTGCCACCTGTGCCTGGAACGAAAGGTCACCTGGTTACCAAGCCCATATATCAGCCCAACTGTAACTACTTGTGCTCTGGGAAAAAGGGGGCAGCCTGTCTACCTCTGACCGTCACTCAGTCCTAAGAGAGACCTAGGAGCCCAGCCTCAGACGGGGGTCGCTAGCACAGTGTGTACTCCTCACCTGCCAAATGATTCACTGATCAGTGTATCACTTTTCCCTCCCCTGCCCTCTCTTCCCTTCCCCTCTCTCTAGTTTTTGCGTGAGATTTGTTGGATGGGAAAGGAAATAAGTTACACAAAGCTCTGTCTTCCAAGCAGACAGATATTTTCTAAAACCTGAGGCCTGTATTTAACCAGGCATGAATTCTTGCTCTCTAAGAGCAGGAAATGATAATACTTTTCTTTTTCATTACCACATATGTAAAACTCATAGGAAAAGAGGCAGCAGCACTCCATCACTCCTCAAACAGAACAGGAATATGACTCCGAATGAGTCTATGTATCTGGGTGTGACGGTCAGGCTAACGTGTCTACTCGAACAGGTGATGGTGCCCAGTTGTTTGGTCAAGCAAGCACTGGGCTAACTGTAATACAAGGGCATTTCATGGACTTTAATCATCAGGGAGTTGACTGCCTAGATGGCTGGGTACATCTACAATCAACTGAGGAGATGGCCCTCAGCAATGAGTTGTATCTCATCCAATCAGCTGAAGGTCTTAAAAGGGGAAGTGATTTCAGCATTTAGGAAGAGAATTCCCAGCTCTACTTCAGGCAGCCAGTGTCTCCTGGGAACTCATCAAGGACCTTCATTGGAACCTCTGGTTTGCAGCCTGCCCTGTAGAATTTGGACTTGTGCATCC
Organism: Cabassous unicinctus; assembly: GCA_029593785.1. Taxonomy (NCBI): domain Eukaryota; kingdom Metazoa; phylum Chordata; class Mammalia; order Cingulata; family Chlamyphoridae; genus Cabassous; species Cabassous unicinctus. The sequence continues at coordinate 24,469 of JAQZBX010032845.1, read as the reverse complement.
CCATGGTTGTGTGAGACAATTTTATAAAATCTCATACTATTTACAGGTTATCTCCTGTCGGTTCTGTTTCCCTGAGAACCCTGACTAATATACTCTGGATACTGTATATTTGTCTGGAGACTGACAGAAAAAGACAGACATCAGGCAGAAGAGGGGGATTGTGGGGGTGGTGGGGCCAAGTGTGGGCCTGGAGATCAGTAGCATGATGGTCTATAGAAAGATGGGACATTAGCCCCCAAACATTGTGTACATGCAGAAGGTATGTTCAGTCAAAATATGTGACAATAGTCAACTACTAACGGAACATACTCCAAGGCATAATTTGTAACTTGCTCTTCTCATTGATTAATGCCATCATAATAGCACTTCCTGGGACAAAGTCTGAGCTGACTTGGCTGCATATTTCCTTCTCCATAATGATGCTAGAAGCTACCTGGTGATGGACATTTCTTTTATTCATCTTTAAATCCCCCACCACCAAACACAATTGGTAACAAACAGAAGTTCAGGTGATGACAATGTATAAACAAATAAACAAGAGGAACAGTGGGGAATGCTGGGAGTGAGCAGGAAACAAGAGAGGGATAAATGGGATCCCCACTTCTACATATCCAGATGGATCACCTCCCTGGTCTTCTTTCTCCCCTCTGTGAAGAGAACAACAATGAGGAGTTCTAATGATCCTTCAGCTCTAAGACCTGTGCTTGTAAGTTGAAAGCAAAAATATGAGAATATAATAATAGTAGCAGCAGTAGCAAGCACTGATTTAGCACTTACTGTTGGTCAGTATGTAGGCTAAGTACTTACATGCACTGTCTGATTTAATCCTCACTACAGCTCTGCGAGAGCAGTCTACCATCCTCACCACCATTCTATATATGGGAAAGCCAAGCTGGAAAAAGTCAACACAGTGTGCCCAAGGCCATAAAACTGGCAAGTGGCAAAGACAGGAGCTCCACACATTCTGGTTTGCCCAGGATGTGCACACTTATGCCCAACCGCTCCACCACACTCTTTTTGGCTACTATAGAAGTACACATACATAGACACTTTAGATAGTACTGCCAGTACCGCCGGATGGTTCCATCCCAGACACTGGGGGTGGGGGGAAGAGCACAGCACAGGAGCGCCTGGGGTTTACTTCCCAACACTGGGAGAACCCAACCAAGTTACTTTATCAGTCTGACTCTCCACTTTCTGCCTGTAATATGTACCCCTGCCATTTACTTCACAACACAGCCATGAAGACAATAAATGCTAACAATGGACAAGGATTTTGAAAGGTAGAAAAAACATTTTTCATTTCCTCTTGACACCTTGATTTAGCATGTCTTGGTTTGCCGGCTGCTGTGACAGGTACCACATGATAGGTTGGTTTAAACCATAGAAATTTATTGTCTCCTGGATTTGGAGGCTGAAGGCTCACTTTCAACCAGGCTCCCTAGCTTTCTGGCTGGCTGGCAATCCTTGGGTTCCTTGGCTTTCCCACCATATTGAAATCTCGTCTCCTTCCTCTTCCAGTTCCATTGACTTCCAGCTCCTCCCTGTGGCTTTCTTTCTCTATGCCTGAATGTCTTCTGCTTCTAAAGTAGAAGTAATCCAGTTAAGACCCTCCCTTGTTCAGGTATTATTATTATTAATAACAAGAAATAGTATCGTCAAGTGGTCCTATTTACAATGGGTTCACAGCCACAGGAATGCAGATTAATAATGTATTTTGGGGGGTACATAATTCAACCTACCACAAAGTGCCTCTCATGCACCTTATCCCAAAGCATCTCTCATCCCATTTTCATTGAGTATACCTGTTTTAGTTTGCTGAGAGCTGCTGGGAGCAATATACCAGAAATGGGTTGGCTTTTATAATGGGATTTATTAAGTTAAAGGCTTACAGTTCTGAGGCTGTGAAAACGTCCAAATAAAGGCATCATCAGAGATGCTCTCACCCATGGCCGGCTGCTGGTGATCCTGGACTCCTCTCTCACACCACAAGGCACATGGAGACATCTGCTTCTCTCCCAGGTTAGTCTTGTTGCTTCAGCTTCTGGCTGCTTCAGCTGCGGTTTCCTTTCTGCTGGGATCTTCTCTGGGCTCAGCTGTGGGCAATCAGGCACATGGCAGGGTTCGCTCATCTCCCTTCCTCCAGGCCTTCTCTCTTTCAGCCTCTCGGAGGCCTCTTTCTGTGCCTCTGGGCTTTGCTGATTCCAGCCTCCAGCTCCAGTACCTCTCTGTCAGCCTCTGGGGGTTACTCTGCTGCTTTTTCTCTGTGTGTCTCTTGTTTCCAGCAAGAGAATCAAGACCCACCCTGGGTCATGCCTCACTGAAGTAATCCAATCAAAGGCCCCCAAACTGAATCCAATCCAATGAAAGGGTGGATTAGCTTTAAGAACGTGATCTTTTCTGGGATCCACAAGAAGCCTCAAACTCTCACAATACCCTCCAGGCTCCAAGCACTTCCTGGCTGGGAACAAGAAATGTCCTTTCCTCATAAGCTCCCAGCTTCAGGGTTTCTCAAGGTCTTCAGGGAGGAGAAGGAATTAGAGCCTAGCAGAGAAGAATTTTTCTTCCTTTCCTTAAAATCCTGTTTCAGATTTTTATTATGTAGAATTTCATATACCAAGCCATTAAATTGTTTAAAATTTTTACACTAATATTAGTGTACCCTGAATCTGAAGATATGCATACACAAATGAAATTTTGAGTTCTTACAGGGAATAGATTATGCCTTTATTTTTCTAATGTCCCATACATCCAACAAAGTGCTGTGCACATAATAGGTACTGATAGTTTTGCCCACATGGATCAGATTGCAGTAATATTGGGAACAGTTCCGATATATGGTATGAGGGAAATGACACCCATGTATATTTAGAGCATAGGGTAAATTAGGAATAAAGAAAGAATTTTGGCACTGTCTGCACATTTACTCTTTCAGTACTTTGGTCCCTTGGATGTAAAATGGGGACTGATTGCCCCTGGAGTTTGAACTGTAAAAATGTCATAGTTTGTCTTGAATGATAAGAACAGTGCAATTAGGTCAATCTGTACTCATGCCTTAAAATAATGTCAGCTCTTCACTAGAATAAATTACCAACACATGAAAATGTACAAGGAGTACGGTTATTATCTCTTCCTCAAGCAATACCAAACACAAAATAATTCTTTTTCATTCACATACTAGAAATAGCTTTCCTCTTATTCTCTCTCCAGATACCCAAAGCAGCAAATAGCCCAATCTGGATGCAATTAAAACAAGAGGCAGTCTCTAATCAGTTTTTCTCTTTATAAAGAAAACAGAAATCAATGTAAAACAAAATTTTAAAAAGCCTACCCACGTAAAATAACACCAACAATGAACAAGTGAAAAACAGAACTACCCACTCCAACAGACGACCATTTTCAGTTAGCTAAAATCCTAACCAAATCTATAATTATTCCCTTACATCCCAGCTAATCTGTCTATTGCTATAGTAAAAACTAGAATCTAAAAAGCACTTCATATTTGTAATGGTCATTTAACATTACTAACCATTGAATTAAAAATTGAATTTTTTAATATATATTTGAGCTGAACAACTTCAAAAACTAAACATCTCTGCTTCTTTTTTGATATTAAACAACTCTCCAGAATCCTCTTATTTATAGGGCCTTTATTAGAGCTACAAGCCTCTAACTAAAGATCTTCTAAACTTGAAGGCATTAATTTTCAGTCAAAAGGAAATACTTTCCCATTATTAATGAAAAGATAGTTTTGACTGACTTCCAAGAAACTAGCTGGAGCACATTAAGTCATATCAGAAAAAGCTCAAAAAAATTGCATAGTTTTTTTCCATTCTAACTGTTTAAAAGTTCAAGTTTTCCTAAGAAGCACACAGAAGGCCATTGCTTCAGGATCCCCTTTGCTGGAAAGAAAATGGTTTGATGACTCTAGGAAGTCAGCAGGGTAATGAGCCCATTCCATTTGACCTGCTGCTAATCTGAGCAGCAGAAAAGCAGGAGTCAGCCTCCACCAGTCAGTTAAATAAGGAAAGAATATCTTTTGTCAGTGATCTTGTACATTTTTGAACTCTTTATTGGCATGGCATAAAATGTAGCTCAAGTCATTAGTGGAACAAAGAAAAATATATTAAACAATCCAGCCACACAGATTGCAGCAAACTAGTCAACTCATACAGATGCACCAGGCAATGAAGTTAGATTGGTAGAGATATCTTACAGCTTCCAAGGTGTATGGGGATCAGGTGGGACTATCCATCTTGGCTGAGCCAAACCGTATATGCAGTGTGCCTAAAGGCTCAGCGGACAAGTCTTGCAGATGGTGATGCTAAATGCAAGGAGCACAATTTCTCTTTCAGCATTTGAGTGAATGGAGTGAAAAATACACACGAAAGCTGGCTTAATACACTTTAACAGTAATTAGGAAACAGCCTTTTCTATTTCTTCCAGATGCTATGCTAAGTAAGGAAAGAGACTCTTCCTTAATTCTGGGGGCTGATTTTTGAAAACAGTAGCGTTTGTTTTTTGCATGCACATCCACACTCTAAGCACACGGGAAAGGGAGCCACTTCACTCTGGAAGTGGTTGCCAGTTCTATTTACAAAATACCTCTACGAGATAAACCGGGCAGTGATAGAGTAGCAGTCAAGAGGTTATCGCTCTAAGCTGAGGAAAATTGTCCCTCTGTGGGAACGACCCAGGAGGGCCAGAACCATGTTCACACTCTTCACGGCAATCCCAGTGTCTGTCTTAACACCTGGCACATAGTTGGCACTCAAATAGTATTTGTAACACACTAGAAGGGGATTCTTCAAATTTGCAGCTGCCCATTGCTCTATTCTATAAAAAGGCAAGTGGAGTATTGGATTCAATAAAGGGAAGGGGAGCAAATAACTAGACAAACAAAAGAGGGTCTGGCCGACATTCATAGGAATAAACACTGAACTGATGGCTGATAAGCTAGAAGTGACTTGATAAATGTGTGTGGGTCCAGCCAGAGGAGCAGCTGGGTGACCTCACCCTGTGACTGCCACTCACTGGGGTATGTGGGTTCCCGGTGTGCATCGTGCAGGTCTGGTTTGATGCTATTTCACAGATCTACCTGCCCTTCTGGCTCACAAAGTGTCCTGCTCCCTGCGGAAGACCTGTCAGGCTAGACTTCCAATGGCCAGTGGTGCTCTGAGGCCGTTCCTCCACTACGCCTCAGTCATTTCTTCTTTCAGCAAATGATCTTTATGCCCAACTTTGGTGGAGAGTAAAGGGTCTCAGGGAAGCAAACGTGGTCCCTGTCCTGCAGAAACCCCTCGCTCTAGTAGATGCATTTATGAACGGCTCTGATCAAGTCCAAAGAAAAGATGAAATACTGTGGAAGTTCAGAGCAAAGACCCACTGCTTTGGAGGAGCATAAGGAGGAGGAGGAGAGTTAGAGAAAGATCATAGGAGTCTTTTTTGAGCTGGTTCTCAAAAAATGGATAGAGATGGTGGGCCAAAACCAACAAAAGGGCATCTCAGGTGGAGGACACAGGTTGAACAAAGTTGGGCAAAGACTAAGTAAACTAAAAGTGCATAGTGTTGGTGCTTCATGCTAGGATGGACATACATTTTGACTCAAATAAAAACTGTACATGCACATAATTTCTGAAGAGGCATCTAAGCTAGAGGAATTGATGCTAAGAAAGTAAATGGTTAAGTGCCCAGAAGGTCATAGGCAGAAGCATAGGCACTGCAGCTTGGTTCCTGAGTATCATTCACTGAGAAGGCTGTAGCTCTAAAACGTGTTGACATGGAACATGGAAATAGGTTCACTGTGTGTTGAATGAAGAAAGCAAGTTACAAAATTACATGTACAGTGGCATCCAATTTTAGACAAATTAAATAGATGCATACACATATATACATGACATATCTGCATAGATAAAACTTCAGAGGAAAATAATTTGGAAAGTGATTATCTGAATAGAGTAGACTTAGGTGTATTATTCCTTCCTTTTGTTCTCTGTTTTACATCATTAAAATGTATCACTTTTGTAACAAAACAGTAAATAAGTTATTGAAAACCAAAACCGTATGGATACCATTTAAGGCCTTGCTCAATTCCAAACTCCTAGTTAAATGCTTTTCATGACAACCCTTAACCTAAATCATAGCCATCTAAATTATACTACATTATAGGATCTACATCTTCTCACAGTGATACGTCTGAACTTTCCAAACACAAACTACATGAAAAATTCCTGGAAAACAAGATGCTGATATTCTTTGCATTGTGCTTCTAACCGTCCTGTTAGCCGTATATATTTTTAAAGTATAGTTTCAGGTTCGCTAAACATTTGTCAATGAGGTTGATTCAAAATAAGCCAAAGGAGTGAGGAGGGGGTTTAACTCGACTATTTTCAAATATCTACAGGAAATTTTAGGAGAATCAGGAAACCAACCAAATAAGTCGCATTTATGCAGTAACCTAAATTTCACCAGGAAAATGTGGCGCTCGTGCCCTGAAAACAGCAGTGAGAGCTGCACACCCAACAGGTCATGCACTGAAGGCTCCAGAATTCTCGAGTTTTCCAATGCACGGTGATCGGCCAAAAAACAATCACTTCAATTTTAGACCCCCGACAAACAGAACAGCAAATGCTCATGGTCACTAGGAATACTTTCCTGAACTATCAACATACTTCTACAAAGGTGTCTATTATTTCCCAAGCAACTCTTGAAATGAGAGAAATGTTATATGCACACGGCAGAAGACTTTTCCTCCTGAGTTTCTGGGTCCCTTTCTGCCGTATAAACTTGACACTGACTGCACTCTTCGTGGCGCCTGCTCGTCTACATGATTTGAATGTGTTGCTTTCTAAACTCCCATCACTTATGGGAAGAAAGATCCTTTTTAACTGGAAATCTCCCCTCAGCGTATCTGACACTCAGCTGAAACCACCTGATCTCAGGAATGGAAGTTGGAAAAAAAGCCATTTCAAAGGGAGGATTGTGGAGGACAGCTGGGTGTAGGATTTAGTATAAGTTTGGGGCTTGCAGCATAGGAGCTGGGAACTTGAAAACAGCTGGAGAAACCAAGGAGAGGCAAGTAAGTACCAGGGATACACGTTTGTATTTGGAACCTCTGGTTTGGAGCTGACTAATCTGTGCACGGTTGTGTATCATTTCACTAACACTTCATTCCACTGGGTGTGGTGAAAAGCCTAGCAACGGCTCCAGATAGGAGTCCTTTGACAAACAGCCTGCCCTGCCTCCGTGGTGGACCTCTGTCGGCACTAACTGTCCCTCACCCTGACACAGCCATTTACCCTGAACAGAGGATGTCACTGAAGGTCACACAAAGTTTTAAAGGGACATGGATAAGAAAATAAATATTGATGAAGTCAGACAATGTATAAAGATGAAATTGCTTGTTTAATATACAAGTAGGAGCTCACAGACATGCAAATAAGTATTTTTAAACTTAGATGTCAGTGATCAGAAACTAGGAGACAATATTATAGTTATTAGCCCAGCAGGTTGCCTTAGGAACTCATTCTCTTCAATAATAATCTGAATTTCCCACTTTAAATTAATTTTCATATTTAAAGAAAAGCTGAACAAGCATGAGGGGTTTGGTGCCCTCCCCTTTCTGCACACTTCAGTCTTGCTCTGCTCACAAGGCAAACCTGACCACCGCCCTCGTTCTGAAGTTCCTCAGAGGCTGCCCTCTAGGATGCAGCCCGAGCCAATTAGAACATTCCAGACCCCGGTCTGCCCAACGCGGCTCCTTTCTTGTCCCGACAGTCTCCTCCCTTTAGAATGCATGCAGCCAGAACTACTTGTTCCCATCCTCCACCCTTTTCTATCTTTTTAAAATTGTGACAACACATATATATAATGCAAAATTTTCCATTTTAGCTGTTTTTAAGTATATACTTCAGTGGCAGTAATTACTTTCACAATGCTATGCTACCACCACCACCATCCATTACCAAAAGCTTTTCATCACCCAAAACAAAAACTCTGAACCCACTAAGCAAAACCTCCCCATTACACCTTTCCATTTCCCACCCCCCCGCCCCGACCTGTAATCTAATTCCTATCTTCTTGAACTTGCTTATTCTAGATATTTCATATAGGTGGAATCCTATAATAATTTGTCCTTTTGAGCCTGGCTTATTTCACTTAGCATACTGCTTTCAAGGTTCATCCATGTTGTGGCATGTATCAGAACTTCATTTCTTTTTATATGTGAATAGTATTCCATTGTATGGATTGACCAGATTTTCTCTATCCATTTATCAGTTAAAGGATTGTTTCTACTGGCTGTTGTGAATAGTGCTGCTATGAACTTTGATGTACAGGTATCTGTTTGAGTCTCTGCTTTCAATTCTGTGGTGTATATACCTAGGAATGGAATTATCAGGTAGATAGTAATTCTATGTTTAACTTTTTCCCACCCACATTCTTAATGCCCTGTTTTTTGCTCCTGGAAAAATCTCCACTTCCAGCTCCTTGGCTTCCTTTCTCCTCTCAGGTAACTTCCTCACAATTCTGAAGACCAGCTCATCTGTCACCTCCTCCAGGGAAGAGGGCTTCTCTGATGCTTCTCTCTATCTCAGGCCCTCTCTGCATCCCACCAGCCTAGCCTGAGCTTCCTCCTCTATAGTCCCACAATATTCTGGGCAAATATGTCGATCATAATATGCACTACATCACACCGAAATGACCAATTACATATCTGTCTTCCTCATGGAACTAATTCCTTAGAGTGCAGAAGACTATTTCATATCCCCCAGTGCCTAGCAATTTTATCTCAATTTTATCTAATGGAAGACAAAACCAAACCTATTTCACAATTTCACGTGATTAAAAACCATTCTAATAACTTCTACGTCAAACAGTATCATGTCCTCTAATGACAAGGTTTAATTGCTCTACATATGTTAGCTTTCAAACTTCATAAAAGTTTTGCATAGACCCAAACTAGGTCCCCATATTTTCATCTCCATATATCATTATTGAAGCATCTATGGTTACATGAGGTACTGATGGTAGGGGTGGGTCTTCACAAATACTAAAAGCCTTAAAATAAAAAGAGGAGAAAACCATTTTGAGATGATATAGCCCAAACCAGAGGGGCTGCTAATACAAACAGGCCCCTTGGCAAATGTAAGCGGGTCACAGGTAATGGCTCACCTCAGAGCAGCCACAGAGGTACTGTTTACTCTCCATTCAGGGCTTAAAAGCGTTTTAGTTGATGCACATGCCCTGAAGCAGAGACATCTAAACCCACGCTACTGCCCAGCAGAGCCCTCACTTCTTTTGATTAATTTACCAGTACTGAAAGCACAGAAAAAGAGATCAAACCGAGTCTGTATTAAACAAACGAGCCGCCGATACCTCCAGTATGGTGTTCGTCAGGATGAAAGCTGGACGGGGTTCAACGAAAGAGCAACAAATATCTTCCAATGATTAATGCTTATAGGATTTCTCCCCTTAAATGTCATAACATTTCATTCAATGGTCAAACCAAAGAGTTCCCATAATGCTTAAAACCAAAAAAAAAAAAAGTTCCATGAAGATTAAGAAAATTCAGATGTTTTAATGGGGAGAAAAATCAGGTCAGTTCTGCAGAACATTCAAAACAGGTTGGCAGAAACTCCGGTTTGCTTCAAGCTCTTCAATGTGAAATACTAAGGGGAAAAAAATCTCATTACCCCCTTTCATCAAAAAATAATTTTTCAGAGTGAAACTTTCTTTATTTAAACTACTTGCCCCACCCACAATGCTCAATTCTAACTATACACGTTGCTTAGAAAACACAGCTAAAATAGGGTTAGTTGGATCAATGTATCTCTCGCTAGCAATTCTTTATTTTTCAAATTGGAATTTAAACCAAACTGTGATTCCCAAATCAGAATGAACTACCAATATGTTAGCTGATTCATCCTTATACATTTTCTGAACGATTAGCTGAATCCACTTTCAAAAACTCGGTGAGTCTAGTACTCAGTTGTACTAGAATACAACTAGTATATATGCTTGTAGAAAAATAGAACAAAACCTGTTACAAATATTGACTACTGAAAAAGTCAGCATTTCCCAATTCTGTGTCTTGGAGGAACACTTCTTATGTAATTCAGTATTATTTTAACCAATTTCTTGGAGTGTCCTTGGGCTAGTGATGACTACTCTCTCCTCATCTGTAAAATGGGTTAATTGAGAGAGTGTATGGACAATGCGTAAGTCCTCAAGCCCTATGGCTTCCGTCCCCACACCCTCTACCCGCCTCCCTGCTGCTACTTGCAGAGCATTCCCTGTCTTCAGAATCATCCCCCAAGGCCCTGGTTCCTCCTCCCTCCTAGGGAGCTCCCCGTAGGCTTCAGCGCATCACACTGCATCCTAAGGGCTGTTTTACTGGTCGCTTCCTTCAACAGACTGGAAGAGCCTGCAGCGCGGGGATTGTTTTGCCAACGGTTCCCTGGAGTATGGAAGACGTTAAATAAACAGGAGCAAAGGGACCCGTGATACACTTTGCCACGTCCACCCACTCGTGGACCGTGAATCCCTTTATGTTTTCAAGCTCTTAAGTGGAAAGGCCGCGAGATTGGGAAACGTAAAACTGAAGCTGACCTCCTCTGCTGCCCCTCCCACGGCGTCACGAGCACGGGAGCCCAAGGAGCCCACGGCAGCTCTGCTCACGCCCTCTGTCTCCAACAGGCTCCAGTCCCTGGTGCTACAAACGCATGGAGCAGACAGGTGCTGGAGGCGTTTCTTCTGATCCGTGCTTCTGATTTCTCATGTGTGTGCTGTCTTGGTTTGCTAGGGCTGCCCTAACAAAGCACCGTGAACCTGGGGATTTAGAGCCACAGACAGGTATCGTCTCCCAGTTCTGGAGGCCGGAAGTCTGATATCAAGGCGTCCACAGGGCGGTGCTCCCTCGGAAACCTGTGGATGAGAACCCCCCTTGCCTCCTGCCGTGGCTGGCAATCTGCCGCTCCCTGGCTGACAGACCTGCGTGGTCACATGTCCGTCTCCCCTGGGGTCAGCGTCTGTCCGCTCCCTATGAGGACACCAGTCCTACGGGATTAAGGGCCCTCCCTACTCCAGTTTGGCCTCATCTTAGCTAATCACACCTCTCAAAACCCTATCCTATTTCCAAATAAGGTCACATTCACGGAACGGGGGTAGGTCTTGGACATGCCCTCTGGGGGACACGATTCAACCCATACGTAATATGCACGGAAAAACAAACACTGCTCTTCAAAATCCTTTAGAAGACAGTGACATCGTCCTTCGTAAAAATAACTGTAAACCTCCTGGGTGAGATCAGGGAAAGGCAAGGAAGAAAGGCTCCCGTTTTAGGGAGGAAGTGGAGGAAAGCGGTATAGGGCTCTGTGATGCCCCAAACAAAAGTTATCAAATCCTAAGAAGCTCTGGTTTTGAAAGCCCACGCCCAAAAGCAGGGGTTGATAGCACAGGAAAACCTATGAATTATTCCACACTAATTCTGACTCTCGTTCTAAACATATGCTTATGTTTAAACATATTAAACAGTTGAGTCTTAAATGCATTTCTCTCCAAACTCTTCAGCTAGAATTGTCAGATTTTTAACATTGAGGCAATGCTTTACTGCTGTTGAGGCACATCTCTTCAGGAAGACATTCCTTTGAGTGGAAGATCAGTGGCTCTCTAACAGATGAGCATCTAAAGCAATAGCATCTACCTGGGTTAATTTTTTTTTTCTAACTATAATGCAATTTGACAAATATTTGGGCACCTATAATATTTGAAGGGACCTCTGACATATTTTCCTATAAAATGAGGCCATTTCATATACAAAAGGGACCACCGAAAGTCCTTCTGAGTCAAATTCAGATTGTTTAATCAGTTTCATTCTGAAGAACTTTATTTGCCCATGTGGTAGATTTACTCTTCTCATTTCCCAAGACAAATAACCAATGAAACACCCATCACATGTCATCCCTTCTGCTTTAACTTCACCTCCGTAGGTAAATTATTACAAGCAGCTTCAAAGCTAAGAAAATGTCTTCCTTGTTATCACTGGAGTTTTTTGTTTGGTTTTAGGGTTTTTGATCTTGCATTGGCTTTCTCAAAAGTTCCTTGAGAATGTCACTGAGAATGCCAAATTCAGCCGGAAACAATGATGAATATGATTTACCTTTCCCTGGATTTTAAAGTCTTTTCTGAAAAGCATTATTGGCAATCAGGAACTCTTGGGTATCGAATAGCATTTTTACAAAGGTTCATTGCAGAGGAAGCAGAGACTAGAAGTCATCCCCAGTAGGCAGTGTATGGGGAAAACCATATGGACCACAAACACAGTGGGATTTAGCCAGCCTCCTGCTTGGCATCCTGCCAAATCCAGGGAGGCTATTCTGACACCCATTTCTCATTTAATAAAACATCTTTTTTTGGCACCAAAAAATGTTTTATTCCTAGGAAACTGAACCTGAGGATGAAACTAGATGGTTTTTTGTTTGATTGCTTAAAAACTTATTTTTTCAAAAAAGAAAAGAAAAACACTAGTATTAAAACTTGTACTGGCACTAATTTCATTCAAGCAAAATTAATTTCATTCCTTTAATACTAACCTCTCTTTGTATCAATTGTATCTTGGCAGGATTCAGATTCGTTCTCATGTAAACACTGCAGACCCCCCCGCCCCCACTCACCAGCAAAATTCCATGCCTGGTCACAGACTAGATATATAGTCAAAGCATATATGGACTGAGATCAAGCATATGAAATAGTCCAATGGCCTTCAGAACACAGTCCTGACAATGATGCCAAAGCAAACGCAAATATCTCATTATCCAGTTTTTGGACCCCAACCAGGATATAAATAAAGATGAGTTCATTGTACAGGTCGCTTTAGAGTCTAGACTGGTTAACCCCCATCACTGAGCATGCCACTTCCCACTGACAGCAAACTGTTTGCAAAATGTCATATGAGCCTTTGGAAAACAAGAAGGAAAGTGAATTATATACGATCAGCACCCCACCCCATCCCCCAAATCCCAAAGGCAAATCCAGAACAGCTGTCCCCACACGTGGGTGCTCTCCAGTGATCCCTCCTTCAATCATGAAACCATGTAACTCAACCATAAAATCAATGCAGTTTTCTCAAAAGATGATAATTTTTATTTCATTATCTCCCAAACTTGGGGACCTATCTTCTGAAAATATCTGTAAGGTCCTTTCCTCTGAAAATGCAACTCTGTGTCTAAGAACTCTGGTATTTCTCTCTAAAATCAAAGTCTTTGCACAGCACAGAAGTCCTCACAAGGACATCATGAATGTTGTCTGCGGGAGGCCATGACCTCCACAGGGGCTTTTGAGGTTTCTAACCAATGTCACTTAATAAGGACCCAGTCCAGTGAGGCCTGGAAGTGCCATCCTGATTCCCAATCTTATCATCAGCCCCCTATTACGTCCTAATTATAAATATCCCTGATGCAACTGAAATCGAATAATCTAAAAATATCAAGCCAAGGGTATGACTAATTCTCCCGCTCCCCCACCATAGTCCTTTTGAAAGGACTAAAGAAAGAACCCCCTAAATGAAGTGTACAAAATCACATACAGTTTCCCATTTCCCGATAGCCTCTTTGACCCCTAACCTTGCATATTTGGGCAGTATGGACCACGACGTTACGGAAGAACAGCATAAAAATATACATGTGGGAGGGAGGAGAGAGCGAGCAAGAGAATGAGTGCAAGTATCACCGTTTAGTGATGAAACATAAGTGAGTGAAGAAAAAATATTCTTCCTACAGCTTAGAGTTACGTAAGATCTACTGCATTCACATTGGTTTAATAAGCTGAAAAACTGAAAAGAATTGGACAATTGTCTAGGAAAATTCATATTTTGGGTAAATGGACTTTAGTTTCTTCCCTCTTACAAGATCAAGCCATGTATTGGAAGATGTTAGTTTGTAAAAATTACTAAACCAGATCCATAATATAAGATGATGAAAGGCTTTAAACATTTATACTACAGTAAACGAAAGTATATATCTTTTTTTTCATAAGTAATAGGTGTAGTCACAGGATTAACTTACATCTTACAACATTTCAAAACAATTTTCTTATAAACTGAAATACTCTTTCCAAGGACATTCCATCAATGAATAAATCAACTGTTAACCAAGAGCATGCATGTCCCTTGGAGGGTCTTCACCTCATCCATCAGTATAGGTTTTCGTAACTAATTAGCATTCTTGCTAAGGTTAAGAATAACCCAGCAACAGGTGAAGTGGATGAAACTGATCAACTTGTTGAAAGCTTCAGAGCAAATCACTGCAGCACTCTTTCAATGAGGCTGCTCGACACCCCAAGACACATTTGTCTAATATTACCTTAAGCTTTTCCAGAGCAACACATGCCAGAACCTGATGCACCACTTACCATTACAAATGAAAAATGGGACTGGTAAATCCCATATACAAAAGTAAAGCTGAATTTCTATATTTTGTGACCACCCAAATGGGAGCAATTCCCATAGCCTCCCCCACATCCTCCAGCTTATTCTATGTTCTTCCTTTCCCTGGACCGAACCATCCACCACTCCCCATTCTGCTAGAATTGTCCTTCATAATACCACCTTCTCTAGATCTTCCACCTCTTCAAAGACTCCCCCCCTCCCAACTGGAATCTGGTTCCCCCGGGATGGCCTGTGTCACCACAGCCCCTCTCTGTGCCTGCACATTGTCACACAGTCCATATATCCTCAAGATCCACAGAGTCTTCCAAAGGTCATTTCCAAACCATTGCTTCTTCCACCTACTCTAAAATCCCTGATTATGAGTTCCTGAAGCATAGTCCTCAGAAGAGTTGATCCAAAATATTCACCACTATCCCCAAAGAAAAGTTTAAAAAATCAAGTATGTTTGGGAATCTTTGCGTACTATATATCCCCTTTCTGAAAATTCTAAAAAACTAATACCAACCCCCTAGGTGAGACACTATTGATAGCAGTGGTGAGGAGGCACAAAATGCTTCTAGAACCACAGAGCTGAAGCTTCTAAATGGCTGCTAACGTGTCACATCAACTTCTTATGGTTGAAACACATTAAAACATGTTCCTAATGTGTTCTCTCCTTTAGACACATGATCTTTGCAGCAAGCTGACAATAACAATGGCATATATATACTTTCATATATATCATATACACAGCAAGGCAGTTGAGTGTTACGAATACCTTTAAGGAAGATTGCTGTGATTTCCATCAATAAACACCTACAATGCCTGAAAGTCTACAATGAGGACAAGATATAAGGGGAAGACATGGCACCTGCCCTCAGGCACCACGGACTCAAGTTCTGAGATCTCAAGAGCCTCGTCAAAGCTCTCACATCGAGAGGAGGCAGACCCAGCCTCAGAACACCACTATGCCCATTTCTGGGTCCAGCGTTCTCTCAGGACCACTACGACGCTGGGCCCTCACTTGGCAAAGATTTCACTTCAGTTGAAGATCAACAATCCAGCTTTCCTGAGCTTTCAAACACCCAGGGGGAAAATACCTGCCTGGTTTTCTCCTAAGAACTAATATTTTGCTTGAGTGTATGTTTCAACTATTTCAGGGACCCTTCTATACTAGGTACCATGCTTGTTAACTGCTAATTACCACTGAGGGATATAATCAATTCCAATATTTCAAGAACCCAGCAACAATCTGATTTCAGCCTTGCACATCAGCACCCTTACAGTGTCAGACTCACATCCAGTACTCATCAAAATTTCCATGATTTTCAGCATCAGTTGATTTCTATACTAACTTTTTCAGACAAAGGTCTTTCCTATAAAAACTGAAATGTGACACCTCATATGAGCTTCCTTAAAAAGTTATATTCTTATATCATTCTTAAAAGCTATATGTGTGGGGAGTAGATGGAGCTCAGTAGTTGAGTGTCTGCCTCCCTCATACAAGGTCCCGGATTCAATCCTCAGTACCTCCAAAAAAACAAATAAATAAATATATAAAAGCTATATATGCTTGTATTAGTCAGCCAAAGGGGTGCTGATGCAAAGTACCAGAAATCTGTTGGCCTTTATAAAGGATATTTATGTGGGGTAGAAACTTAACAATCACAAGGCCCTAAAAGGTCCAACTCAAGGTACCAGAAGAGGTACTTGCTCACCCAGAGTCATTTGCCACGTGTTGAAGCAAGATGGCGGGTGATGTCTGTGAGGGTTCAACCTTCCTTCTTCCTCTTAAGGCTCCATGGTCCCAGCTTCTTCCAACAGCAGCAGTAGGCTGACATAAGGCTCGTTTCTCTCCCCAGGGCTTGTTTCTTTCTGGGCTCAGCTGCTCTGCTCTCTTCACAAGGTCAGCTAGAGACTATAAGGCTCATCTCTCTTCCCGTGTCTGCCATGTCTAATGGAGCCTTCTCTCTTTCCTTACGTATCTGCTTCTCTGTGTGTCTACTTCTGTGTGAGAGTTTGTTTTATCAGCCCACCAAGGGGGTGGGGATTCAACCCTGCATGCCCTACTGATGTGGTCAGTCAAAGCCCTGAACTTAACATAATTTAATCAAAGACATCTCAGCTCAATCTAATACAATCAAAGGGAATCATGCCCAGAGGAACAGACCAGTTTACAAACATAATCAAATATCGTTTTTGAAATTCATAAATAATATCAAACTGCCACAGTGCTTTTAAATGTCTGATTATTAAAATAATTTTATCCACTATAGCAACATTTAAATAAGGTGAACAAGCAAAGTTAAATAAAGATCTATTCAATATAATTACCTGAAATTTCATATCAATCACTAATGCATCACATTAGCTTACAGACTTACCTACTTGGACCCTAACAACCAGTCGTATACTAGAAATTCCTACAGCTGAATATCCCTTAAGCACCTGCATTGCGACCAATATGGAATTCATCATATTTCCTGGCAAATCTGATCCTCCTTCTATAATCTCTATCTTGGGCAGTGACAATGACCACCCAATGCCAGCATGCCACACTGCAAAGTCATCTTCATCTTCTTCTTCCTTCTTGGATCTTCACCCTGTTGATTTCTGCCTCCCAAATCTCATTCAAACCTATAGTCCCTAAACACCCCACTATCACTGTCTCAATTGTGACTTTCATCATCCCTATTGCTATATTCCCATCCTCCCTATTGTTCCTTCAATTTTAGCCAATGACTGGCTTCCAATCTCCTTCTCTCTTAAACAATGAAATTATGGAGATGGAACCAGACCCTGCTGGCCATCCTTCTGCAAAAAAGCATCTCTTCCTCTAATAAGGTGGGTCCCATGTAGCGTATTGCAGTCCAATGCATGTTCCCAGGTATCACTCTTCTTTGGCAAATCAGTACACATTTCTTCTGTTCACTTGGTTTCTGCATTTTACATTATTTCTCCCTGATTGTATTAGTGTGCATTTTCCAAGCTACATCTCATTTTGTTATTTCCTGCCTATAATTTTAATCTCCTTAAGGTATAATTATGTTTCTGTCCTTCTAGATATTTGAAGCTCCCCTGATTCAGGATCACCTGCCAACTTCATTACCATGATGTTTAGTCCCCCTTTAATAAAATAGGACACATCACACAAACTCCCATAACATCAAGCTACAAGTGGTCACACTGCTATTTACCATTACATTTTATTCACTGTCTTCCAATTATTTTCCATCTGTGTGGCTCTTCTCCAAGCCAAGTTTAATTTATTGTGCAATGGAGCAGGGTCAAAATTTTCCTTAAGAAAAGAAAGAAAACTTCCTTCTGCACTATACCTCTCTGTTTATCTGGTTACAGGGTAAGCAAGTGAAACCCCTCTTTGTGCTCCACATACTCTGTTCCACCACAATTTGACTAGTGGAGAAAAGACTATTTCTCGTGCAAACAAGAGGATAGTCAACAAACTCTAGGATAGAAAAGGGGTTAGTTGGGATGCATCAAAGCCTCCGAGCAAGGAGCAGCTGCTCCGGGTACCACCCTCACCGCATCCCAGAGATGCTTTGGATCTCTGTTACGAGCGCCACGGAGGGCGGGCATGCCAGCATCCCTGCTCCATGGCCAGGATCAGATGGTGCAGACATCTGAGAGAAATGCCAGACGACTTCCTTCCTCTCCTCAAGTGCACGACAGGACTCTTCTGGCTCCAGAAGTGCAAGAGAAAAGGACAGGCTTTTACTCGCCAATTTCGCATGTTAATGTAATTTCCTATCAGGCTTCCCTCCCGCACTCACCAGTAAGGTAGTGGAGATTTGCTTGTGATAGGGTCAATTGCTAGTTCAATCATTTATGATATTTTTGGACCTTGAAAGTGTTGTGCTTCCACGTTTCTTTTTTTAAAAGAGAAATTCAGATACCCTGTGCTAAACAGCTGTAACAGATGCAGCCTTATCTTGCCACCTCATTAGAAGAAACAAACAATTATAAATCTTGTATTACATCCAAAAAGTTGTCAGCCTGAAGTACAAGCTGGCCAGGCTCCAAGTGGCATGTGCCCCTAATTCAAGTCATTTTGCCTGTAGTTCTAAGATACGTAAATTGAGAAGCCAGCCAGCTGCAAACAGATGTGTTTAGGACAGACAGACACATTCGCGGGGCCCTCCAGCCCCTGCTGCCTTCTCACTCTTCACCACAAAGCCCTTTCTGCTTCCTGCGCTGGGATCCCCCTGCCCACCTCCCTCTGATCACGCGCACTTTTATCCTTTACTATAGTAGCGGTAGACCTCAGAATGAGGATACAGGATATAAGAGCCCTCTTAAAGAGGAAACCACAGCAACTACCAGAAAGGGGGAGAGGGGATGAGACAATTAGATCAAACAAGTGCCTGTGTTGTAGAATGTGCCAGCAATGCCACTTGCCTGAGAGATATCTCTGGGACACATTTACTACGTGGGTCATCTCAGATGTTACAAAGGTCTTCTCAGTGACATCATGGAAGGAGCACTTCTGAAACCGAGGTTAACATCACGATTACAAAGCCTGCATATAAAGACTTGGTGAGCTAGCATGTCACGCGCAGGCCACAATCAGACTTAAGGAGTGATGTCACATTTACAAAAAAAAACCTTCTGGATTCTGAAAATGCACATGCTATAGTTTATAGAAATGAGGAGTAAGTCTGTTGTGGATTCCTTTAGCAGGGGTTGCTTTTACCTGGCTACTCATCTGGAGAACCAGTAAAAAGCAACAGGGAGCTCTTCTGGGTAAAACCAGAAAGGATTCTCTTGAGACTTTACAAAGTCACCAAGAGAATTAGCTAGGCTCAAATGGGTAGAGTGCAAAAAAATACAGACACATAAGTTTGAGACCTGGCTCAGGTTTGAGCAATTTACTTTACCTCTGTAAAGGCCATTTCCTCACATTTAAATTTGGGATAAAAATCCCTGCTCTAGGGGGCAATGGGGAGTTAACGCACAATATGTGCAGGTTTCTGTTTAGGGTCAAGGGAAAGTTCTAGTAATGGATAGTGAGCACATTGAGAACGTGTTTAATTCCACTGACTGGTGTGGCTGGAAGTGGTTGGGATGGGAAGGTTTTACAACTAAAGAGACAACGGCAATTAAATGCAGTACATGGTCCTGGACAGGATCTAATGACAGAGGAGAAAAGGCTCAAAAGATCTCACTGGGGCAGCGGCCCCGGCCCTGGGAGAGCCCCTGTGGGAGTGGGCAGTTGGGCGCCGAGCAGGCCCACGGCGGGTGAGGGGCCAGGCCGGGGCTGGAGGTTGGGCGACAGAGCTGCTGGGTCCTTCACGATGAGAGATCTTGGGGTGCTCCTCTGTCCTCTGTGTAGCTGATAGTTTGGGTGGTGAAGAGATGGCTGACAGTGTCAAAACCTTTCTCCAGGACCTTGGCAGGGGAATCAAAGACTCCATCTGGGTATTTGTACCATCTCAAGGCTGGATGCTTGAATCCAGCAGGCGTCAGAGAAGAGCAAGCAGTGTCTTGGCCGAGCGGAGAGCCCAGAGCATTGGGTGGACACAGGAGAGTGAACCACGTATTGTTAAGAGAATTTTCCAGCGCTGTGCTTGGAATGGCGGAGTATCCTGGTTCAGTCTCCTCTTGTTTTAGCGAGTTTCTTCCTGTGCTTCAGTCAGTAACAGCACAAATTACTGGTGATCCATCACTACATGGAGATGTTCGGTCGTGGCTGGAATTCTTCCTTAAACTGATTTTCAGTGCCCTCTGGGTGCTCCCCCTGTTTGTGCTTAGCAAAGGTGTCAATGCCATTTGGTTTCAAGGTATAGCTGATCTGGCACTTGAGGAATCAGGGAGGAAGCCTCATCCTTTCCCTAGTGTCAGCAAAATAATTGCTGACATGCTCTTCAACCTTTCGCTGCAGGCTCTTTTCCTCATCCAGGAGATGTTTGTGAGTGTCTTTCCCATCCATCTCGCTGGTCAGCTGGCTAGTCTCTTGCATATGTCCCTTCTCTACTCTCTTTACTGCTTCAAATATCACTGGTTCAATTCAGGAATTGAAATACATCAGTGACGGTCAAATGTAGAAAGGAACTGGCCTTACTACTTCGGATCTGGTTTGCCCTTGGCTTTGCTCACAGCAATGCAGTCATCATACATTATCAGCGGCTGCCTCTTCTCTGTCTTCTGTCCTTTATTCATTATCAGCGCCAATGAAGCAGAGACCCCGGACAAAGCCTACCTTTTCCATTTGCGCCTCTTCTCCTTGGTGGTCTTCTTAAGGAACAGACTCTTCCACAAGACAGTCTACCTGCAGTCTGCCCTGAGTAGCTCAACCTCTGCAGAGAGGTTCTCTTCACCGCATCCATCGCCTGCCAAACTGAAGGCTGCTGCAGGCCACCGAATCTCCCGCCATCCAAAGGGAGTGGTGGGATTGGAAGGCCATGGCAGATTTTTTCCCTGTTTGCCTTCCCCTACCCAGGGAAGGCAGGACCCACTCTGTCAAGGGCCCTCTGCATATTCCCTTCTTTCTGAGGAATTGGAATTTTTGTCTCTGGTGCACATAAGGCAGAATCTCCTGACACCAGTATGTGGATTTTTAACACCACCCTAAGTCTGAAAGGACCACAGGTTTTTCTGCAGCTATTTTCTGGTGTTTGCCAGGCCCTGTGTCTGGGCTGACTTGAATACTTGTTTTTCTCCCTGTGCCATTTACCCTCCTACCTCCCCATCCTGCCTTCTACCACCTTTGGATGAATGGATTTTGTATATCTAGCTGTTGTAATTTGTGGATTTGTCATTTTTGTTTTCTGTGAAGTACATTGGATGTGGGGGTAAAGGAGTTGCTGCTGGTCACTCCCTTTATAGCCATCGCTGTCTTGTTTCTTGTAACTCAGGTTAGGTTCGGGTCTCTTGTTTCACTGCAAAAAACCAACCTGAAGAAATGGGACAGAAGGAAAGAGCTCCCGGTCAGATCTGCTGGGTTTTTAGGAGTGATTTTCTCTCTTCCCCTTGAAGGGGAAAAAGCTTTTTTCCACTGGTACATTTAAAGTTCCCCACGTATGGGGAGGTACCAATTCTGGACAAGTGCCACTGCAAAACAGAATGGTCAGAGAACCTAAACATTTAAACTCTGAGAGGTCTGAAATTTACTGTTGGCCACTGCCATGTCTGTCTGGTATTTCAAAGGAATATTGGGTGCTGCAAATAGGAATTGAAGGGGTAAACTTATTAAACACATTAAACCTGAAAAAAAATCTTATTGGGAGATAAGTAAAAATTAGAATATAGATTGTAAGCTTTATGTCAATGTTAACTTTCTTAAATGTGATGACTGCACTGAAGGTGGTTACATAAGTGAATATCCTTGTTCTTAAAAAATGTACACAGAAGTATTAAGTGTTCAGGGAGACGATGTGTGCAGCCTGCTCTCAGATGTTCAGAAAATAGATAAATAAATAGATTGATGACAGATGGGTGGGTGGATGGATGGCTGGATGGATAGTCAGACAGACAGATGACAGGTAGAATGATACAGCAAATGTGGCAGACTGCTAAAATTGGTGGATCTGGGTGGGGGTATGTCAGAGTTCTGTATGGGGCTTGTAATATTTTTGCAACTGTCTTATGAGTTTGAAATTATTTCAAAATAAAAAGTTTAAAGACAAAATGATCCTACCTCTTAGGCTTGTTGTGAGCTCTCAATGAGATAACACACATGAAACACGGTCTACAACTAATTTCTTCACTTCCTTACCTTCTAGTCATTCTTCAAACTGCCCCTATGAAGAGACTAAAGCTCCCCTCCTACCTAGAAATAAACGCCATGAGCACTCTTCAGTCATTACCTTGGACTATCTCTGCAAAAGCTGACTTCAACCTCTCCTCCCCAACAATGGAAGCCTCTCCCTGCTTTGGTTTTTACCCAGTTTATAGTTAGGTCATTCTCCTTTGCTGGACTGTCTTACTCCTTACTCTACCCATGCTGGTTAGTATTTACAGGGTTACATCTTCAGACATATTCACAAAGCACATATTCCTTCCACACCCACAATCAACTATGACCTATATGTTGACAATCTAGACCAGGGGTCAAATCCAGCCCACTGTCCCTTTTAGTCAATGTTTTCTTGAAACACAGTTACAGTGATCTGTTCATGTATTGACCATGGCTTCTTTTGTCAGCAATGGCAGAGTTCAGTGGTAAGAGAGACCACCTGGCTCACAAAGTCTAAAGTATTTACTATGTGGCCCTTTACAAAAACAGCTTGCCACCCCTTAATGTAGACTTGTCCCAAGTTACACTAGGATGATCATCTCTAACTAAACGTGCTGATATGTATGTCCCACAGGACATTTTAGACATCCAAATGTCTAAAAGTGAACACTTCAACGTATGATCATCTCATGCTCTTGTCACATTCTGAGTTAACAGAACCATGATCCCCATGCAGGAATGTTAGGTCCATCCCATCCTTCCTGGACAGTGACTTCTCCGACCACATCCATATGTAACAAACACAGTTAGATCATTCCCACCTCCTACTCTCTTCTAGATCCATCCTCGGGCACCATCCCATGGCATGTCCATCTGTTTCCATGCCACCATCCTATCTCTGCTTTCCTTTCCCTCCTGACTTGCCCTCCTCTCATTCGTCCTCCCCCTACTGTCAGTTATTTCTCCAACACAAAAACTTGAAACTCGTATTTCTCCTTTAGTGTCCTCTATGATGTGACCCCGAACTCTTCAGCTGTATGTAAAATCACTTCTCCCTTTGCCTCCAACACTCCAGCTGGCCAGCAACTGTGCTAGGATTTCCAGGATGCAAGAGCCAGCACCCACCTTCTAGTACAGACCATGGGTCTAAATAATTTCACTAAATGAAATTACATTTTAGGTGTTGTGCTATGAACCAATTCATCCACCTTTTCTTGGCTTTTCCTCACCATTGGGTAACTGATCCCTTGTTCCTTTCTGCCTCCTTTGCACCTTGATCTCACCTCTCCGGCAAAGCTTATCACAATCTGTTGTGGCTATTTGTTACATTCTATCCCCTCTAGTAGACTGTGAGCACCCTGTGGGGAAGGGCTGCTTTACTCAGCCTTCAAGCTCTAGCACCTCTGGAGCATGCAGTAGGCACTCAATAGATGGTCAGTGCTTTGTCACCTGCAGAGGGCTACACAAATAGTTGAAAGGAGAAACCCATGCTACCTAATGTTCTTATGTTCATTCAGTTTACTCCTCCCTTCCTGCCCTGCAGACATAAACTGTAGGTCAGAAAAGCCCTTGGCTAAGAACTTGATCAATCTTACAAATGGCCTTTCAAAGTGTTGTCTCAGCTATGGCCCTGGTTCCTTTTTCCAGCAGACCACAGGGGCTTTTCCCAGCAGTACTTATGAGGGAGAAAACCATATGATGGGGACGGGGAAAAAGTAAGTAGGAAGAAAGGTGATGGTTTATTTACACAGCAATTAACTGTCAATACTTGAGTTTATTCAATCAAACTTACTTCCATGTGCTGGGAACTATGTTTTTGGTGTTCACAGCAAGCTTTTCATGATAAAAGAGAAGGGCTAAAAGAGAAAGAGTAACTTGATCTTGTTTGCATATTGGGAAAAGGTAACTTTCAAAAGAGGTGACCAGATGTTCTCCGTCTCAATGAAGAAAATCAAAAGGAAATGGGGTTAAGCTATGACACAGGGCATTGCATTTAGGCAGAAGAAGTAAGTTTTTGACATCAAAGAGTGTTAAACATTATTTGTGATTTTCAATTTTATTTTCTGGAGGTCCTAAAACAGTTTGGGAAGTCTGGGCAGCTCTATTTGAAGAAAGGAGATGGAACTGATAGATTCTCAAGATATCACTTTGGACCTTGAGTGATTTTTTTTCCATTGAAAAGTGGATGCATATAATAGACTAAATAATTCACTACTTGCAACTACTACATACCACCCCTTTGGGAAAAAAAATCTACTAAAATTCACTAAGTGAGACCGCTGACAAAGTATGAGGAACAGAATAAATAAGAAATAGCTACTAAATTAGCATAGCTTACAAGGCAAAGATTCCTA
>JAQZBX010032844.1:0-25664 GCA_029593785.1 Cabassous unicinctus | reverse complement strand
AGAAAGTGGCATGAAGCTTCATCAGTCTCTCTGGGCAACTACAGTCTAGGACTGCATGAGTTGGATTATTCCACACAGCGTGGTTCTGTCCCTACCCTTGACAAAGTAGAAAGTTGGGAGAAGCTTCATCGGTCCTTGGGGCAATGAGGGCAGCTTGAGCTTCCACAGTTTATAGCACCAACTACATCCTTGGCTCCTACTACACAATCAGCAAGGGAGAAAGTGTAGGAACTTCCATACTAAAGAGAAAAACTGCACCCAGAATAAATACTCTAGTAAGTCAGATGCCAAGACACCAAGAAAAAAACACAATCCTCACCAAGAAACACGAAGATATGATCCAGTTAAAGGAACAAGAGAAGCCTCCAGATGGCACAAAGGAGTTGAGACAACTAGTCGTAGATGTTCAAATAAATCTCCTTAATAAATTCAATGAGATGGCTAAAGAACTTAAGGATATTAAGAAGACATTGGATGAACACAAAGAAGAATTTGAAAGTATACATAAGAAAATAGCAGATCTAATGGGATTGAAAGGTGCAATAAATGAAATTAAAAATATGCAGGAATCATAAATTAGCAGATTTGAGGAAGCAGAAGAAAGTATTGGTAAGCTTGAGGAAATGGCCTCTGAAAGTGAACATACAAAAGAACAGATGAAGAAAAGATTGGAAAAAACTTGAACAAGGTCTCAGAGAAGTAAACAACAGCAAGAGATGTGTAAACATATGTGTCATAGGTGGCCCAGAAGAAAAAGAGAAGGGAAAACAGACAGAAGGGATATTTGAAGAAATAATGGTAGAAAATTTCACAACCCTTTTGAAACACATAGATATACATGTTCAAGAAGCATGAAATATGCTCATCCAAAAAAAATCTGAATAGACCAACTCAAGAAACCTACTAATCAGAATGTCAAATGCCAAAGACAAAGAGAGAACTCTGAGAGTAGCAAGAGAAAAGCAATGCATAAACTATAAGAGATACCCAATATGATTAAGTGATGATTTCTCACCAGAAAGCATGGAAGCAAGAAGACAGTGGTATGATATATTTAAGATACTACAAGAGAAACACTTCCAGCCAAGAATCTTATACCCAGCAAGATTGTCTTTCAAAAATAAGGGCAAGTTTAGAATATTCACAGATAAACAAACTGAGAGAGTTTGTAACCAAGAGACCTGCTTTGCAGGAAATAATAAAGGGTGTGCTACAACATGAAAAGAAAATGCAGGAGAGAGAGGCCTGGAAGACAGTCTAGAAATGAAGAATATATCAACAAAAGTAACTGAAAATCTCAAAAGAGTGGTGAAAATAAAATATGACAGAAAAACCCAAATATTCAACAACAAACTTAACCAAAATGGTAAAGCAATTGTATTTAGAAAACTACAATTCATTGTTAAAAAGAAAATAAAAAAGACTCAAATAATTGGAAGAACATTCCATGCTCATGGATTGAAAGACTAAATATCATTTAGATGTCAGTTCTACTCAAATTGATGTACAGATTCAATGCAATCCCGATAAAACATCCACCAGCATTTTAAAAATAAATGGAAAACATGATTATCAAATTTGTTTGGAAGGATAAGGGGACCTGAATAACCAGAAATATCTTAAAAAGAAAAAGCAAAGTTGGCAGACTCTCATTTATGGACTCTAAGTCATATTACCTAGCAACAGTGGTAAAAACAGCAGACATAAAGACAGATACATAGACCAATGGAACTAAATTGATGGCTAAAAAACACACCTTCACATCTACGGTTAAGTGATTTTTGACTAGCCTGTCAAACCCACCCAGCTCAGGCAGAACAATCCATTCAACAAATGGTGCTGAGAAAACCAGATATCCATAGCAAAAGAAGGAAAGAGAGCCCCTACCTCACACTTTATATAAAAATTAACTCAAAATGAATAAAAAACCTAAATATAAAAGCAAGAACCATTAAGCTTCTAGAAAAAAATGTAGGAAAATACCTTCAAGACCTGGTAGTAGATGGTGGATTCTTAAAGTAGAGAAGACGAGAACTGAGTTAGACTACTGATATTTAATGTATGTGGAAGTTTTAATTAGGTTTACTGTAAAAGTCTGGAAAGGTACAGAGTTGATGGTAACACATTATAGAGCAAGAGCTGGTTTATAAATGGGGATGTGGCTGAAAATGTTAGTCTAGGGATGTAAATGAAAATTGACAGAAAGCTATAGAATAATCTAGAGACTGAATAACACAGTAATCCCAGAGGTGGATGAGAATTGTGGTTGATGTTATAGATGAAAGACTGTCCTTTTTGACCTAGAGCAGATGTACATCACTATTGCAGGGTGGTAGGAATGTGGAGAAGCATGTAAAAAATACAATTGGAGTGACCTATGGACTGTGGTAAACAGTAATAATGTAAACTTCTTGCATCTATGCCAAAGATGTATTGTGTTGATAATGGGGGAGTATGGGAAATGTTCTCCAAATGTATGCTGTGGACCTGGAAATAATTGGATTATATCTCATAATCTGTAACAAATGTTCTCCATGGTGTGATGTGGTGATAGAGGGGTGTTGTTTGGGAATTCTGCACATGTACATGGTTGTTTTGTAAGTTTACAAATTTTGTGATAGAAATATATTTTAAAAATAATAATAGGGTGGGTTGGGGGGAAAATACACCAAATGTATGATAAGGACTACAATTAGTAGTAAGATTTTGACAATATTCTTTCATATTTGTAAGAAATGTCTCACAACAATGCAAGGTGGTGGTGGGGGGTTGATGTACGGGACCCCTGCATGTTGATATGAATGTTTGCTTTCTAAGTTCACAATTTTTTACTATACACTTATTGTTTATGTATGTTCATGTATAAATGATATAAAAATACTAATAATAGGGTGGATTGAGGGAAATACTTTGGTTAGTAGTAATATTTTCAGGATGTTCTTTAATCATTAGTTAAAAATGTTTAACAACAATGCAAGGTATTGGTGGTGGGGTGAGGTATGAGAGTTCTGTATGATGTTATATGTTTGTTTTGTAAGTTAACAAGTATTGCTAAACACTTATTGTTTATGTATGTTCATGTATGAGTGATATACTTCAATAAATTAATAATTAAAAAATTATTTCAAAGGTTGACACTGAGGGATCCAACTTGACTAGGTCTCTTAGTTCTCCAAAGCACTGAAATGGGCTGAGGATACAGGCATATTATTTGCCATTAGAAACTTATTGTTTTCCTCTTTAACAATGTGGAGATCTATGTTCATTTAACATAAAAACCATGGATGCTTTGGCCCTTATTTGATTATGCTATTCCAAAACATTAGGAATTCTATGCTAGTAACACAAGTTAAAAACTATGTATAAAATGATTGCTGATTATAAAAAGAATTTAGATATTTTTATGTACCATGTAACTTATAGTTAATGTCTCATTTAATTTTCCACATATCCTTGAATAGTAATCAAATTTTTAATTAATAGGTTTATTATAATTTATTTTTAGACTAAAAAGAAATCTATTATTTATATATTTTTAAACATTTTTATTGTAAAAATAAGTACAACTCAAAAATTTTCATTTTTAAAATTTTTTTACTTTTTTTTAAAGATAGTTAGATTACATAAATGTTACACAAAAAATACAGGGATTCCCTTATGCGCCACCTACCACACCTCCCACAACCTCCCATATAAACATTCTTCATTAGTGTGGCACATTAACTGCAATCGGTAAATGCATCCTGGGGCTTTGCCATTAAGAATGGACCTCAGTTCACATTGTAGACCACACTCTCTGCCACAAAGTTCTGCATGTTATAAGATGATATAAAATGGCCTATATCTGTCATTGCAATGTCACTCAGGACAATTTTCAAGTCCCAAAAAAGCCCCTGTATTACAACTGCTTTTCCCTCTCTGTGCCCCCAGATTCTCCAGTGGCCACTGGCTCCCCATCAATTTCTTCCGTTGCTTGAATCACAATATGTCTGTAGTAGAATACCAGTAAGTCCACTCTAGTCCATATCTCTTCCCCCCATCCTGAAGATTCTGGGATGGTGATGTCCAGTCCACCTCCAATTGAGAGGGGGTTTATATCCCATGGGGAAGATGGATGGGATTATCCTGCCTGCAGCTGCACACTCTCTCCATTTCCTGGGATTTCCATCATCATCTCCCCACAAGTTGTCCTGAGTGAGTCCAATGAACTGTAGTGTAGGAGTTGAAGCTCCACTGAGGTTCTGGGCCCAGCTGGCTCATGGACAGCCCAAAGACTTGAGTCTCTGGATGTATACCTATGAACTACAGCACCAAGTATAGGTTTAAACAGAAAGGACAGATAAACCATGTGCAAGGAAGACATAGTTGAGTCCAACTCTGTCACTCTTAGGAGCACAAACTCCAAAGTAGGGCCCACTGGCAAGGTGCCACACTCTGGAGCTATCCACCCTGACATAGGACCTGGGTGTCTCCAGAGTGCTCAGGAACCCCCCTATTTGGGCTGATATCCACTTTGGAATTCTATGAGATACTACTGAGATGTGCGTAAGCGTTACCTCTGGAATGACCTCCCAACTCATTTTGAAGTCTCTTAGCCATATAAACTCATTTGTCTTTACCCTTTCCCCCTTTTATGCAAGGACTTTTTCCAGTTGCATTGCCAGTTGGCACTTGATCGCAATCCCTTGGTGCCAGGGAGACTCATCCCTGGGAGTCATGTCCCAGGCTGGGAGGAAGGTAATACATTCATATGCTAAATTTGGCTTAGAGAGAGGCCCTATTTGAGCAACAAGGAGGCTTTCAGGAGGCAACCCTTAGGCACCCCATAACAATAGGCTGTTTCAATTTCAAATGCAAAGACTCATAAGGCTAGTCATCAATATCAAGGGCGCATCAGTGGATCATCCTCCTTCACCAGTCACTGCCCCTGCACTTGGGGGACTGTTGCTGCTCCCTTGGAAAATGTGGCAGAGCTCTCCAGGATTGGAATTCAGTATTCTCTCATTTACTGAGTGATTCTCCACCCACTGTGACAATGTCCTGTGAACATCTGAACATTTTTATATACCTTATATTTATACTCAGGTCAACTTCCTCTCATGCATGCCCCATCCCTGACACCCCACACCAATGATCCTCCCCAGGCCCAGTTGTAACCCTTCTGTGATCCAAAGCTTCTTCAATGGTGAAGCCATTACAATAGCTGAATACAATGAATAGGAAAATGAAATAATAATGATAAATTTAAATGTAAGAGATAAAATACATAAAAAAATTTAAGAAACTAAAAATAAAATTAAAGATTGAGATATTAAAAAAATGAAAAATATAAAAAAATTCTTTTTTTTTACCTTTTGCCTTTCATCACTGCAATATCTGGTCTCCAGTCTGTACAGTGGCACCTTCCCCCTCTCACTCCCCAATGTCTTGTCTCACTATTTTTAATTTTGTTTTCAAAGAAGTTTTAGTTCACAGCAAAGTCACACACAGAATACAGAGACTCTCATATACCCAACATCTTCCCCCTTTCATCCCCCCCCCATATTAATACGTTTTTATGTGTGGATGGTAACATTATTATAACTGATATACAAATAGTGAAACATAACTACTAAACATTGAAGTATATCATTCATACATGAACATACATAAACAATAAGAGCATAGTAAAAGTTGTGAAATTATAGACAAACATGCATATCGGTATACAGGGCTCCCATACTTCCACCCACCAAAAACACCTTGCATTGCTGTGAAACATTTTTACAAATGATGAAAGATCATCATGAAAATATTACTTCTAACCATAGTCCATATCTTACATTTGGTGTATTTTCCCACAACTCACCCTATTATTAACACCCTGTATTAGTATTAAATATTTGTTATAATCCATGAGAGAATGTTCTCATATTTGTTTTGTTAACCACAGTCCATCTTCCTTCACTGGATTCTATGAGTTTTATAGTATCATGCCTTGCACAATCCATTTAATATGTATACTCAGTGGCTCTCATTTTCGTCACAGACTTGTGCTGATACTACTTCAGTTTATTTTTGAACATTTTCAATACTCCAAAATGAAAAATCCCATAACCCATTAAGCCCCCCATTGTTGTGTCTTACAATTGATATAGTATCTTCTTTGCTTTCCTGAAAAATTATTATGGTATTATTAACTATCATCCATGAATTACCATAGTTGTAATTGTCCAATATATCATCATATTCTTAACATTTTTAATAGAAGAACATTCTTATATTTATAATAACTTAAGCCAGAAGATAATCTAGGGACTGTACAACAGTGGTTTCAGTGGCAGATGAAGAACATCATTCCCTTTTTTCCAAGCAATTTTATGAGGTGAAATTCAAATAGCACGAAATTATCCATTTTCAAGAAAACAATACAGTGGCATTTAGTATATTCACAATGTGGTGCAATCACCACCTCTATCTAGTTCCAAAATATTTTCATCATCCTAAAAAATAGCCCAGGCCCATTAAACATTTACTCGTCATTCTCTAATTTCCTAAAACCATGGCAGCCACCATTCAGCATTTTCTCTGAATTTACCTATTCTGGATATTTTATATAAATGGAAAAGTACAATAGTTGACATTTTTATTTGGCTTCTTTCACTTAGCATAATGTTTCCAGGATTCATCAGCATTTTGAATGTATCAGTAGTTAATCCCTATGACTAATGACATTGAGCTTCTTTTCATGTGCTTATTGGCCATTTGTATACCTTCTTCTGAGAACTATGTATTCAAGTCTGTTGCCCATTTTAAATTGGGTTTGTGTTCTTTTGTTGAGTTGTAAGAGTTCTTCAAATATTCTGTATATTAAACCCCTAACATTAATATGGTTTTGAAATATTTTCTCCCATTATGTAGGTTGTCTTTTCACTCTATTTTTATCAGATAAGTTGTAAATTTACAGAAAAATCATGCTGAAAATAAAGATATCCCATATACCCATCAAATTGTTAACATAATGCATTAGTGTGACAGATATGTTATAATTAGTGAATTATAATAACACTATTGACTATAGTCTGTGGTTTACATTAGAGTTCTATGCTTGTGTTGTACAATCTTATGGGTTTTTTATTCTAATAACATATATGCAACCTAAATTTCCCCCTTTCAACCACATTCAAATATATATAATTAAATTTCATTGTATGCATTTTTTATTTATCCTCTGAATTGATGGGATTTTTGCTTAGTTTGGAAATGTTGCCCTGGTGACTCTTTTACAAAAATGTGTTCTGAGGTTATGAAAATGAAATAAATGCCAAGACTTTCTCCCTTTCATCTGAGTCACTTTCCTTGAATCATATTACTTTATTGAATTTTCTTACTCACCCCAATATGTATTTCTCCATTTCAAGAGTATATATCATCTGTCTTTGTTACTGCAATGTCTATTAGAAATGTTAGTATGGAGTTCATGCTGAGACAATATTTGTTGAATGGACAGACAAATAGATCAGTGGATGAGTAAATATACAGTGGAGTCTGGACCTAAAAATTTCAATTGTATTGAATTAATGAAAGACTTTCAGCTGGAGAAGAACTACAAAATCGTTGAATAAAATTTAAAGTCAGTTAACAATGTTTTAAGCTTTTTATACCTATTTTCTCATTAAATTGTTGTGATTATTTGATGTGGTTAGTATCACTTTTTCTTTGTTACAGATGAGGAAGAACCTACAGTAATTAGGCAACTAGACCAGAAGTTACAGAGGTAATGAAAAGACAAAGGTAGGGTTCAAACCCCGCCTGTATAAAGTGAGGACACTCCCTTAGGCATCAATTTGTATTCACCGCAGTTGAACATAGTAGTCATAATAGCTAAACTTCAAATAGTTCAGGAGTTGTTTTGAATTAAACTCCCACTTCTGGACATATGCTTCCCAAACATGGAATGTTTGGTCTCTGGTGGATGCAGCCCCCAAACAAAACAAAACAAAGATTTAGACCCTTTTTGGTCAAGTCACCTTCCATTGGTAATTCATAGATTTCGTATATACCATATCTTCTCCACCTCTGGGCATTGATAATTTATTTGTCAAAGTGGTTATTCAGAAATTAGAATTCCTGGATTTTTTATTTCATTCCCATTTCCATTGTTAGTGAAGCTGAGCTTATTGTCACCTTTATAAATTATTTTTTTTTTGCTTTCTGAATCGGTTCACATCCTTTGATTTTTTAAAATTTTATTATGTTTTATCCTTATTTACAACATTTATTTTATTTTTTTTAATTCACAAAGTTGTAGATTTACAGAAATTTCAAGTGAAATTGTTGTTGACACTGAATATTGTGGTACCTTTGTTAAAACTGATTGAAGATTATTAAAATTGTACTACTAGCTATATCCATAATTTACATTAAGTATATTTTTATCTTTTTATACACATACATTCTTAAGCTTTTTAATATCAAATATATTCTAAATATTTTCCTTAGTTTTTCATTTGTGGGCTATTTTCTTTATAATGTTGCCACATGCAAGTCTTCATGGGCTTAAGTCCATCATTTATTTGCTCAGTATTATCCCTTTGTTTTTCTTTCATTTCAATTTATGCTCAGAGAGTTAGTCTATAATTTCCTCTAGAAGACTTATACTATTTTTAATCTCTACTCCAACTTCAGTTTATGGTAATTGATGTTAAGCTATGAATTCAATTTCTATCCTTTCAACAAATGACCAATTATAGAAGCACCATTTATATTCTATAATTTATTGTAGTATAGCATTCATATGTACATAAACAATATATATAGCAAATATAATAAAATTTGTGAATGTACAAAATAAACATACATCACCAAGATGGAAGGATCAAATACCTCACCCTTCCAACACCTTGCATTGTTGTCAAACATTTGTTGCCAAATATGCAAGAGCATTGTCAAAATATTACTATTGACTATGATCCACATCTTATATTTTATGTATTTTTCTGCCAAACCACTCTATTATTTTTTAAATATGTTTTAATTTCAGAGGTTATGAATTTATAAAACAATCATGCACATGTGTAGAATTCCCAGTTTTAAATTCTTCCATCACTCATTGATTTTGATGTCACTTTTGTAATTTAATTGCTTTTATTTCACAGGATTTATGTTTTATTATTCTGCTGCATTGATATACCTATTTTGAATTAATCCAACTTCTCAATGTTTTTATCAACACGACTTTATTACACATTTTAATAGTGAGTAGGCAAATACTCCCTCTTTTTAAAAATTATCATCCCATATTTACCTGGCAGGGGACATAGCATTATCACAAAGATGTTTTTCCCAGGGTGAGGCTTATCCATTGCACTCCTGATGTCTGACCCTTGATATTTCTCCAAATGTGGGAAACTCAACTTTATAATTCTTGGTAGTGGGATTCTACTTTCATACTCTCCTCAAAAAAAGTTATCATCTCAAAATATTCTTTTTGGAATACATGGTTAAGTGTCCTCTACCTGTATTTTTTTGTTAACAGCTGTACACTGATTTTGAGGGAAGGGGCATTATACTTAGCTTAATCATAAATTTTACAGCCATGCCAGGAACTCAGGGTTTACCATGTGTATTAGTTCCTATTAATGACATAATGAATCACCACAGACCTAGTGGCTAAAACAACACAAACATGTTTCCTTTCAACCTTCAAGGTCAAAATTCCAAAATGATTTTTCTTGCCAAAAATCATGGTGTCTGCCCGGCTGTGTAATACTCTGGAGACTACAAGCAAAGATCTGTTTTTTCTTTGTTTTCCAGCTTCTTAGAGACTGCCAACATTCCTTGTTTCATGACCTTCTTCCAGCTTCAAAACAAGAAATGATGATCGAGTCTTCTCACCTGGCACTACTCTGGCACTCACTTTTCTGCTTCCTCCTTTACGTTATATCCTGACCTACTAATCCAGGATAATCTCCCTATCTGATGGTCAGCTGAGTATATTAGTGCAATCTGCTAACTTGGTTCCTCTATGTCACGTGGGAAACATATTCAGAGGTTCCAGGGATTATAATATGGGAATCGCTGGAAGCACATTATTCCACCTATCATACCATGTACCACATATTTGCTCCAAGAGATTTAATTTGTAGTCTGTTATATGAGTTATTAGGAAAACATGTATGTTCTTCATTTTAAAAACAGAAAAAAGACAGAATCACAAATTTATTGTTCAGCAAAGAATCCATACACATAAGAATATATATTGCATGACTCCATTTATATAAAACTCAGAAACACAAATATACCCTCTGGTGTTAATATTCTGAATCTTGGTTGGCTTAAGCATGGAAAGGGTGACAGTAATTGGGCACAGAGATCCTTCTGGCTGACCATATTCTTTTTTTTCACCTGGGTTCTGGTTGCACAGATGAAATTCATTTTTTTGAAAATTCATTGCACTTATGAAATGGTACTCATCTGTATAGATGTTATTCTTCAAAAAAGGGAATTTTGAAAAAGTCCTATCAGCATTTCTCTTTGTACTACATCCTTAAATCTGCTCCCAGTCTTTCTCATTAGGATGTGGATTAAACGTGTGGAAGTTCAGTAGATAATCTGTGACCATGAGGATGAAAAACACATGTTGAGTAAACTAAAACAAGATGGATTGTTACATGAAAAAAAAAAACAAAAAACAAACACCAAGATGGAATTCTTAATAATGTCATTGAGTTGCGATAACAGCCCTAGATTTCCTAATCCTGTACCTGTAAGATGAGGATAAATAAACACACAAAATTTTAGAATCTCTTTTTATTCACCTGTTATTTGCAGTTGATTATCAACTCTTACTAGATATACTTGCTATACTCTTCTGATACACTTTAGATTTTTTTGTAAAAATGGACCACTAATAAATGAGCTGCATGGAGATAAAAATGGTTTGATTACACATTATTTTGTAATAATCATAACAGTGATATTGTACTTTATATTTTGATGAATATTGCACATGAAAAAATGCCATGAGAAAGCAGAAGACACCTAGAGGAGAGCTACAAAAGTAAGCAAGCATCGAAAACCCTACCATGTTGTATGAAGAAACTGAACTGAGATATGTTTATAGGTATATGTGAGGACTATTAGGACGGGAAAGCTTTTTCATCTGCAAATCAGTATATAAATGAGGAAAATCAGGAATCTGAGCAGTGACAGGTGTCCATTTCCACCAAGATCATCATATCTGTAATGATAAATTCCATGTATGTGATGGATAATGGGGAAGGGTTATCTTGCCTCATGAACATCAGCCTAAGACTAATATATTTGTTCACAAGATATGGCAGTAGCACTAGGAAAAGTTCTTCTCTATTAGTCTATGAATGTGGTGGAAAAAAGCCCACAACCCTCTATGTGTCACTATCCCAAGTGGGGTCCATGAACCAGCAACATCAGCTTCACATGGGACCTCGCAGAAAGCAGACTTAGATCAAAACCTGCTGAGTTGAAATCTGTATTTTAAAAAATTGACAGGTGATTTGCACATTAAAGCTTAGGATCCAGTGGTCTAATGGGCCCTGGAGTAAGAACAGAATTTTTCAGATGCAAGGGAAGGTAGAAGCTAGAAATTCTTTGCTATTAAGTATTCTTAGATTTGACAATGATAATTGTATAAAGGACCACAGTAATTGAACATGTGTCTGTGGTATTAAAATCATAAGTGTGAAGAGGAAGTTGATTCTTTAAAATATTAAAAAGGGCTTCTTATAGGACAGTAATAGAAGAAATGTTAAGAAACACTAGCATAGAAGTATGAACAGAGAGTAGACTTTGGTGACATGTAAGTCCCAGGAGACAGACCAAGGCAAAGACAGGAGTAGCCCATTACTAAAATCATTTGCCATTTAAGTGGCCAGCTCTGGATAGGATTTTTGTGTTCTCTACGTTCCATTCTCTTTCAAATTTTCTGTGCTTTGTTAATTCACGAATTCAATCCTTCAGGCTCTGTCTTAGTTTTCTAGAGTTTTCTAGGATGTCATGACAAAGAACACCTGTTGAGTTGGTGTAACAACAAGAATTTGTTGGCTCATGGTTTTATTGTCCAAAAGTACCAAATCAAGGCATAGGAGAGGTCATTTATTTCCCCAGCTTCAGTAGTTTTGCTTGTGGCTGTTCTCTAACATAAGGCTGTATCATCAGTTTCCTTCTTCTGTGGTTTCCTCTGACTTCTGGCTTTTTATAATGTCTCCACTAATATGAATAAAGGGTCATGCTGAGTCTTAAGATCCTATTTAACCAAATGAACCCACACTTTAACTGATAATGTTTTCAAAGGGCCTTATTTATAAGTGGATTCACAAACACAGGAACAAGTATGAAGTTTAAGAACATATGTTTTGAGTGTGTATATAATTTGTTTTACCACAGTTGACCTTATGAACTCCCAAATATGTGGTTTTCCTTCATGCAAAATACATTCACCATATCACCATATCCCAATATCCTCACAAAATAGTCCAAACTTTGGGAAAATTCTTTTCCATCTGTAGACCTGTGGAACTTAAGAAACAGATTCTTTGCTTCCAAAATAAAGCAGAGATTTATTTTGCTTTAATCAAACATTTCTTATCCAGAACGGATAAATAGTTAGGAATTCAGAGACCCCATATCAGACACGAGTCTGAAACTCACCAGGGTGATCTCCATTAGATTTCACGCTGTGTCTACTGTGTATTGATGCTTTATCCTTTGGGCCTCCTAGAGTGGAAACTATACTTTTTCAAGTGCACAGAACCTTACAACCTGTTGGTCCTGCTTGCCTTGACAACCTTGAAGTATACAGTTTCCTTTCCTCATTATAAATGACCTCCAGTCTTAGTGTGTTTATCTTTATTTTGCCATCAAAAGCCAGCATCCCCACTCTCTCCCATCACATACACACATTTAGAGAAGATATAAACAATGACATTGACAGGAACATTATTGGTGAGAGCCCCCAAATGGATTTTAAACAAATTCTCAACAGTAAAGTGGGAAACACAAACTTAAATATATTAACACAAGTGATTACCATCTACCAATGACCACGGTTGGTCTACAACCATGTCTAAAAATATGAATACAGTCTGTATAAAATAA
Organism: Cabassous unicinctus; assembly: GCA_029593785.1. NCBI lineage: Eukaryota > Metazoa > Chordata > Mammalia > Cingulata > Chlamyphoridae > Cabassous > Cabassous unicinctus. The sequence continues at coordinate 12,548 of JAQZBX010032844.1, read as the reverse complement.
TACATATCATATAATTGATTTATATAAATTACACAAATAATAAAAATTAACCAATAAGTTAAAGCTAGAAGAGTGGATTTCCAAAAATGGGGAAAATGTCTAGAAAAGAGCAGATATTTGGGAAATCATAAGGTTCTAGTTTTACAGCGGTATTAATGTTGTAAAATTCAGGAAGCTGAATATTTGTAATATGCTTTTCTGTGTGGGTAAAATTTTTGTTTAAAGTAGTTTAATGTGAAATGAATGTAAGTTAATAACACATCAGATGATTTAGTAAATACATAGATTTTCAACTTACAGTACCTTTTCATATTTAGGACCAAATGTCTAGAAAGGGCAGACATTTTGCTTAAAGAAAAGGGAAGAGTCACATGTTTCATCAAATAAAACAATGCAAAAAATGAACCCTATTTCTGTACCCATTGCATATGAACACCTAGATGTCTTAATTTATTGAGAGATGCTAATTATCAAACACAATTCTTTTCAATGGTAGTGCAATGTATGATTTAGAGGTTTTTTTCATCAGATATGAGACCATATCTGAATTTGGGCAGTTCATGCTCCATGATGATCAGAGGATCAAAATTTCTGTTTCTGAGGATTTGAGCTCTGTAACGAAATGCACTTTCTGATGCCCCCAGAAGAAATGACATTTTATGGCTTCCCTCCTGAAGAATCTTTTCAGGGTCCTCATCATTTCTTTTTTTTATATATATATAAATAGATATATATACACACATTTATGCATATATATCTCATTTAATCTTCAAGAATATTTGTGAGATATTTTTCATTTTCTTTTCACCCTTCATGGCTAAATATTTAAATATCTAAGTTCATTAATATTTTAAAAATATATATATATTTTAAAAGATGCTTAGATTACATAAATGTTACACAAAAATTACAGGGATTCCCATGTTCTCCACCTCACACCTCCTATAACATCCCACATAAACATCTTTCATTAGTGTGGCACATCACCTGCAATGGATATACACATCCTGGGGCTTTGCCTCTAAGCATGGACCACAGTTCACATTGTAGACCACACTCTCTCCCACACAGTTCTGCATGGTATATGCTGATGTAAAATGGCCTATATCTGTCGTTGTAATGTCACTCAGGATAATTCCCAAGTCCCGAAAAAAACCCTGTATTGCAACTGCTTTTCCCTCTCCCTGCCCCAAAAGTGTCCTGTGGCCACTGGCTCCACATCAATGTTATAATTTCTTCCCTTGCTTGAATCACAATATGTCTGCAATAGAATACCATTAAGTCCACTCTAGTCCGTAGCACTTCCCCCAATCCTGAGGAGTCTGGGATGGTGATATCCACTCCACCTCCAAATGAGAGTGGGCTTATATCCCATGGATCATCATTTCTTTATTCCTCAGAATGTAGATGAAGGGGTTCAGCAAGGGAGTGACCAGGGTGTGCATCAGTGAGGCTGTTGCACTAGAGTGTGCAATCTGTGATGTAGTGGAACTATGATACACATTTAGAAGTATACTGTCAAATAAAGAGGCCCCTGAGAGTTGAGATGAATGGATTGAAAATATTTTTTTCTTCTCTGAAGAGATGAGATTGCACATAGAGAAAAAAAATCATATATTAAGTGTAATGATACAAGTAAAGGGACCAAAAACCAACAGCCCAGCTGCAAAATAAGTAACTATTTCATTGAAGACATTGTCAGAACAGGAAAGTTGGATCATATAATCAAGGTCACATAAAAACTGGGGGGCTTCTATGTGTTTACAAAAAGACAACCAAAACATTAAGCTTTGTAGCCAGGAATACAGTGCACTCATAGCCCAGGACCCCAGAAAAAGCAGTCTACACAGCTGGGGGTTCATGATGACCATGTAGTTCAAGGGATGACAGATGGCCATGAAGCTGTCATTGGCCATCACAGCCAGGAGGAAGCCATCCAACCCTGCAAAGAGCACAAAATAGTAGATCTGGGTGAGACAGCCTCCATAGGTTATGATGCTGTCTGTGCCTGTGTTCAACAATAGCTTTAGCATGGCAGTAGAGAAAAACAGATGTCTATAAATGACAGGTTGGACATGAAGAAGAACATGGGTGTGTGGAGAGGAGAGTCAGTGATGCTGTCCAGGATATTGAGCAGGTTCCCAAAGTTGGTGGTCAGGTACTTGAGCAAAAAGAGACCAAAGAAGAAGGACTGCAATTCTGATTCCTCTGAAAATCTCCAAAGAATAAATTCTGAAATTCCTGTATTATTTTCCTGGTTCCATGTGCTTGATGTGACTAACAAGAAAGAGAGAAATAACATGACTAATTTTCAAACAACAACCATTATTAACTTATCTATAATTGGTACTTGGGAGTCAGGAAATTAATGTCTGTATTTGCTCATCAAATCTAAATAAAGAGTGCGATCTCTGATTAGCAATTGCGTCCCTACTTTCAAAATATTCCCCAACCTATCATGCATTGTAAATTTTTTTTTGGAAATTCATTCATTCATTTGTGGAAGGAATATTCAGTACAACTCTTCTGCAGACACTGACTAGGCAATGGGAATAGTGTGCTGAAAACCAAAGTTAACAGCAATCTGATGGTGGAGAAGAAAATAAACAAATAAATCATACCCATTTAAATGTCACATGGTGAAAACTGCTAAAGTGGAATAAAAGCAGGTAAAATTGAGAGCTTCAGAATGGGTACTTAGTGTTCAGACAATGTTAGCAGAAGGGGAAATATTCAAAGTAGACATCAATGCAGAAGGCAGGAACCACAAGGATAAGAGATATTTATGATCAGCAGAGGGTATGTTCAGGGCAAGGACCCTAAGGAAGTGGTTTTGCTGGATGTTCAGGGTCAAGAATAAGGCAGAGTTGTAGGGAATGAGTAAAAAAGAAGGAGATGAGAGATGTTGTCAGAGAAGTTCAATAACAAGGTGGCCCCCTATTAATGAAATTCAAGCCATAGGGAGTCCCTTATCTACATGTACTTCATGCACTTTAAGTTGGTTGCAAAGATGTATTAGTCAGGGTTCTTCATAGTAATGAAACTAGTAAGAGGTCATAGATAGATGATAGATAGATAGATAGATAGATAGATAGATAGAGAGATAGATAGATGATAGATAGATAGAATGATATCATATATACATGCCTACATATATATATATATATATATATATAAATATTAAATGATTTATAATAAGATTAGGCTTATGAGAGCATGTGGATTGGTGAGTACAAATTCTTTAGAACAGACAAGTCAAAAACTCAATGAAGATAATGTTGATTTACCCACAGAAGGTGCACATTGAAAATTCTAATGAATGTGGTGATGAAATCCCCAGGGATAGATGGGTGCTTGAATTAATGCTAGCAATTATTTATTGTGACTAGTGAAATCCACAACATTCCCTTTACACCTACAATGATTGGATGAGAAATCTCCTGTCATTGCTGAATGCAACCTCCACTGTTGATTTAGATGCAATCAGCCATATTTGGAATCAACTGACTAATGATTTAAGTCCATCTAACAAACTCCCTCACAGTAACAATCAAGCCAATGCTGCTTAAACAAACAACTGGACAACACAAGCCAGAGAATTTGACACATGAAATTAACCACCAAAATCCTCACTTAATAAACTTATCAGTCATATACATCTCCATAAATAAATATTTTATTTCTAAATAAAGTAAAAAACATAGACATAACTTTCACTTAGCATAGTTCAACTGTCCTTCATACTACTGGAAAGGTACTAACACTGCCCCCAGAAGGGGAAATCTAAACTATCTTTTAAAAAAACATTAAAAGTATTAAAAAATAAAAATAAGAATTTAAGATCTATGTAAAATGGGCAGAAAAATAAAAAAGAAGACAATACAAGAACTTAGGTAATAGTATTTATTATCCTATTATCTTGAAACTTAAATATTATAATATAAAATTAATACAATTTATTTAATAGGTTATAGAGATAAGATAGAGAACACAAAGATATTGGCCTTATATGTATATACAAATGACACATAACAAAACAAGGAAGAAATAACTCCTCATTTCTGTAACTGGTAATGTGGTCCTAGCTCATATTTAAAACTACCTCCTTCTTCTACCCATTCCATATTCGCTGTACCCTCAGCAAGCATCTCAGTTGGTCATGGGTATTTGCCTAGTTTAGTCATCCAATTCATCAATCCTGGCAGATCTGGGATATTAATATTTTGCCTGGGATGGGTTGTTGCTGTATTGCATTAACTTTTACCAGAGGGCATAGTAGTATTAAGAGAAGCTCTATAATCAGGATTATTGACTCCAGCCAGTACAGTAACTCCCTCATTTGCCTCATAGTTCAGAGGCATGAGGAGCCCAAAGTGATCCATTGACAATCTTATTCTCCAGTTCAATGGAAACACTGTTGGGTCTCCTGGTGGGAGTACTCTTCTTTTTGGAAGTAAGACCTGTAGACCAGCAGAGCATAAAGTCAAAGATGCAAGAAGCAAAAGTTTTCCAATAAATTAACAGGGGAAATATAGTGAGTGGTGCCAATTCCATTTGCATACCTTATTTCCTGCACCCTTGAATCCTGCCTTTGGGAAAACAGCACCATAGAGTGGACTCTAATTTAGAGTCCCCTGGAAAACATTGCTCAGCAATGCAGGGTATTTACATTCAGCCAATAATTGAGTCTTCCAAATGCCATTCCATTATTCTGTCAATCCAGCTGCTTCAGGTTGATGGGGAAGTTGGTAAGACCAGTGAATTCCATGAGCATGTGCTAATTCCCACATTTCATTTGCTGTGAAGTGGGTTCCTTCATCAGAAGCAATGCTGGGTGGAACACCATGATGGTGAATAGGGCATTCTGAAAGTCCACAGATAGTACTTTCACAGACTCACTGCATACAAGATAAATCCATATCCAAACTACATATCTATTCCTGTAAGAAAAAATAAACAAAACACTACCCCTTCCATTACAAATGTGAACCAGTGTATACAACCTATCACCAGATAGCAAGTTGATCACTTCTGGGTATGTTGCCATATCAGGGATGGAGTGCTGGTCTCTCCTGCTGGTAGATTGGGCACTAAGTTATGGCTCTAGCCAGGTCAGCCTTGGTGAGTAGAAGTCCTTGTTGCTGAGTCCATGCATAAGCTCTATACCTAAAACCATGGCCACTTAGTTCATGAGCACATTGGGAAATGACAGAACAAGTCATCTTGCCCACAGATTATTAAAATTCTCCTCTACTAAAGACACCCTCTGGTGAGCATTCACAAGGGACACAAATACCTTCTTGTTTCTTGCCCATTCAGAAAAGGCTAGTCACATACTTCTTCCCCAAACCACTTTGTAACCAGTGTTTCAATCATGTTCTTTCCAAATTTCTGATCAATCAGCCATATCACTGGCAGCCTAGGAATCAGTATACAAATGATACATGATTGGCCATTTCTCCTTCCAAGCAAAATGAATAACCAAGTGAACTTTGAAATTCTGCTTACTGGAAGGATATAACTCCATCAATGCACTTCAGGGATGGCCTAGAAAGGATCTGTAGTGCTGCAGCTGTCCACTTATAGGTGGCACCTGTATATCATGCAAAAACACCTCAAAGCAAAACCCAAGTTTTTCCTTTTCAGTCAATTGGTTATAGGAAATGCCCCATGGGGCCATAGTTGCTGCTAAGTAAAGAGAAGACAATGGGGCAGGAGTGGGGGCCATTGGCATTTTGGTCACTTCCCCCTGCAACCTAATTGTGCCATCAGAGCAAGCACGAGCTATATCTCATATACATCATTTCCATTTGCTGATGAAGTGCTGCTGTGCACACCCAACTTTATGGGCTCAAAAAATAACCATCTAAATAGATTCTCCTGGTAACTTGGTGGCATATTGTTAATCAATTGTTCTGTCTCTACTAAGACCCAGTAAAAGGGTAAAAGGTGATTCTCAAAAGGAAAATAGTTATCTACAGATGACAACAAGGATTTCCTCCAAATCCCTTGGGGTCTGTATTCTGATTCTACCATAGTGTTATGTACAAGACTCCAAATTAGCCTCTTTATTTGCCCCTGAAATATCCAATACCATTGAGTCATATGACCCAAGTGACAGATCAGCTTGCATGGCATCCTGAAATGTACAGACACTCCTCTTGTCCAAGTCATCAGCCAAAACTAACAATCTTTCAGGTCACTCTGTAAATTGTCTGGAGTCCCGCTCACAATGAGGAATATGTTGCCTCCAAAATCCAAAGAGACCAAATAGGTGTTTTGCCTCTTTTTGGTTGTAAGAAGAGTCAGGTGCAACACATTATCCTTCACCTTAGTTGGGATATCTTAACATGATTGGTACCACTGGACACTGAGAAATTGCACTGCATTGTAAGGTTCATGAATTTTTCTTGAATTTTCTGCCCCCCTCTGACATGCAAATGCTTTACTAGTAAGTTCAGAGTAGTTGTTACTTCTTGCTCACAAGGTCCAATCAGCAATGCCATCAATGAAATGGACAAATGTGATGTTTTTGGAAAGGAGAGATAGCCAAAGTCTCTTAGACTAGATTAAAGCATAGGGCTGGAGAATTGACATTCCCCTGATGAAGTGCAGTGAAGGTGTATTTCTTTCCGGCCTTGTCAGCTTAAGGCAAACTGTTTCTGGTGAGATTAACTAACAAGTGTCAAAAAAATATCATTTGCCAAATCAATAGCTGCATAACATATGTGTTAGTTTCCCAACCTTAAAACAAATACCATACAATGGATTAGTTTAAACAATTGGGAATTTATTAGATCACACTTTTGAGGTTAGGAGAAATCCTAAATCAAGGTGTCAACAAGGCAACACTTTGTGTTTGAAGACTGTGGGATTCTTGGATTGGCTGTCAGCAATCCTTGGGTACACAGCTTTTGCCACAAATGTCAGTACACATGATGATATAATCTCTGATCTTTTATTGGTTCCATTGCCCTCCAACTCTTTCCTGTGTTGTTCTTTCTGTGGCCTTTGCTATAAGGCTACTAATAAGGCCCTTGATTCAGTTGGCTGCATATTATCTAAAAAAATTTTCTCCCAATGGTCCTATTTACTATGGATTCACACCCACAGGAATAGATTAAGATTAAAAGCATATTTTCTGGGGGACATATTTCAACCTGACACACTAGGTACCAAGTATGCATTGATTTGCTCAAGAAGTGATATCACATATGGAACCACAGTTACAATTAGAGTCAGCATCTGGTTAAATTTATGATTATCCATTGTCATCCTACAAGATCCCTCTGATTTCATTACAAACCAAATAAGAGAGTTGAAGGGATTGTGGTGAGAAGCCTCACCCCTGCATCCTTCAAGTCCTTGATGGTATCATTCATTTCTGCAATCCTTCCAGGAATCTGCTATTGCTTTAGTTTCACTATGTTGCTGGTTAGAGGCAGTTCTAGTGGCTTCCATTTGGCCTTTCCTACCATGGTAGCCCTAATTCCACAGACCAGGGAACCAGTGTGGGGATTCTGCCTGTTGCTGAGTATGTCTATTTCAATTATACATTCTGGAACTGAGGAAACACAAACAGAATGGGATTGGTAACTCACTGCAAACACTATAGAAATGGACCTGAGTTAAAACTTCATTGATCATCTGACTTCCATTATCCCCTGCATTTACTAGGGGATCTCAGTGACATTTTGGGTCTTGTGGAATTCATATCAGTCCTGATCCAGCATCTAATAATCCCCAAATGTCCAAACATTTCTGTCTCCCCAACACACAATAACCTAGGTAAAATGCTATTGATGTTTTTGGGGATTGCTGGAAGATTAATCAGTATAGTATTTTCAGCAATATAAATTAGGCTCCTTCCTCTAGTCTCCTGGTCTTCACTTGTTTCAATGAGTTCTGGCCCTGTAAGCTATCCAAAGTCTGGGAATTGATTGAAGGGCCATGATTTTGTGATTGTGTGTGATTCAAGTTAGGTTTTTTTTCCCTTAACCTAGAAATTTTCTCCTTATAGATATAAAGTCAGAAACTTGTAGAATGTCCATCCAATTCACTTTAGATACCCCAAGATCAGCTAGTCACATGTCTGTGAGTCAGACCCTTCTGATAACAGTTTTGACTTTCTTGTCCATTAGGATCACCACACCCCTTGTCTTTGGCAATTAAATGCTGCCACTTGGCTTCTGCCCACTCAAAATGTGATCTTCCCCATTTTTTTTTCAAGTTAAGTGATAGTCCCCACACTAATTTCTGATATACAGAAGAGAATGACCACAGGGGTTTTCAGGGTTGGGGATGATGGAACAACTCTCATACTTTATTCATCACAGTTGTGGTGAAAGGTGTGTCCTCTGGACATTCCTTGGGTGGGTGAGCAGGTCTTTCATGATGAATCCACTCCAGCATTTCAATTGCTCTAAGCCTTTGAATTCACTCATCTACGTTGTACCAAGGCAATTCTGGCACTTCATTGTCACTTATGTAGGCCATTGTTTGGTCCATGCTTCAGTCAACCAACCTAACAAACAGATACAGCCCTTGTAACCCCTCTAGTTACATGGTTGAATCCAGAATCTCTGCTTAGTGGGCACAGTTGGATTCAGCCTCATCCAACTTTTGTTTCTGACATTACCCCACATCCTTCATATCCATTCCCAAACATATTCCCCTGAATTCTGTCTGTACATTGGAAAACGCGTGCAATTTTTTGGAGGACAACATACCTACACATGGGAGACCCACACAATAAAGAAGAAAATATTAAACTCCCACCTAGGGAGTCCTGTGATGTTCTCACTTAGAAGGACAAGAATCCCTTGAGAACATAGGCAGTGTGTAATAAAAGAAAACAGATGAGTATGAAAAGCTCTCAATATTATTGCAAGTAATTATGAATCTTATTCTTCAAAAATTGAAATTTAATGAGTGTCATAGGTTCCAAAGGGCAGGGAGAAGAATAGAATAGATGGAAGGTATGGCATTTTTAGGGCATTAGAATTGTTCAGCATGATCTTGCAATGATGGCTATAGGATACTTCAAATTTTGTCAAAGTCTGTAAAATTGTATGATCCAAAATGTAATAACAATGTAAATGATTGACCATTGTTAGTAGCCATACTTCATTATTTGTACAACAATTGTAACAATTGTACCATCCACAGAAAAAATGTTATTTATAAATGAGAGGGGGAAAGGGGGAAGGCATTGGGTATATATATCAGAATCACCTGTAATCTCTATGTGACCTTTCTGTATCCTAAAGCTCCTTTGAAGATAAAATGGAAAAAATAATACATTGGTGGAATATATGGAAGAAAATGTCACTGTACACATAAGACAACAGATCTTACAGTGATGAAAGACACAATGTAAAAACTTTTTATAATTTTTCAGTATTTCAAATTGTTTTAATTTTTGTATTTTATTGGTTATTTTTAATTATTATTTCATTTTAGCATTAATTGTCTTTTGTTACATAGTTGGCTTCATTTTTAGAGAGGTTTTGGATCACAGAAGTGTCACAGCAGTGGTGGGGGAGGAACACTGTTGTAGTGTGTCAGTGATGTGGGGATGCATGGGAAGGGGTTCACAACTTCTAATAATATAATAAGAATCTCCTGAGTGCAAGTGTAATGTCCAGTGACAGAAGACAGACCATTATGCCAGGCCCTTGACAGTGATGATTGCAATCATGAATCTTTTCTGGTGAAACTGAAACTTACCCTATATTATATACTGCTTAAGAGTTAATGCCTTAAAGCTTCCTTTTTACTCAAAGGTGGCCTCTATCTAAGCCAAACTCAGCATACAAACACACTATTTTCCCCCAGGGTGGGACATGACTCCTGAGGATGAACTTCAGTGGTACTAAGGGATTATTATCTAGCACCATCTAGCAAAGGATCTAGAAAAAGACCTTGACCAAATTGGGGAAATTTGTAAATACAAATGAATTTTTATGGCTAAGAGACTTCCAAGTGAGTTGGTAGGTCATTCCAGAGGTTACACTTATGCAAGTCTCAACAGGATCTCATTTACTGCCACAGTAAACTGTCCCTTCAAACAGTGGGGATCCTGAAGTCTGTAGAGATATACAGAAACTAAAAGCAGGGCAGAAAGCTCAGGAATTCAGCACCCAGTCAGAAGGCTTTTCTTTCAAAAATATGTTCCCCAGTGTAATAGAGTTAAACTAATTTATAGGTTCTCTGCACATGGCTCTTCTGCCTCTTTATTTGAATTCCAAATTAGCATTATACTTGATAAATATATGTCCCAGAGACTTAAATCTTTGGTCTGTCCATGTGCCAGTTGACCCCTGAATTTCAGGAGAGTTGCAAAACCTGCTCTCCAGTTTATTGGACTCATCCGGGACAACAAACGAAGAGATGATGATGGACAATGCCCATCTCAAGGAACAGAGAGTGCCTTCAACAGCAAGCAAGGTAGCTCCTTTCATTTACTCCATGGGATAAAAGCTCTCTCTAAATTATAAGCAGAGTGGGCATCACCATTTCATAATCCTCAAGATTGTGGAATGAAAAATAGACAAAGTAGACTTATTATTCTACTGTAGAATTATTATTATTCTAACAATGGAAGAATACTAGTTGATGTAAAGGCAGTGGCCACCAGAGGTTCTGAGGGAAGGGAGAGGGAAGAATAGGTGTAATATTGGGGCATTTTAGGGAGATTGTATTTGTCCTGCATGACAGTACAATAACAAATACAGACTAGTGTATATTTTGTCATAACTTACAAAATTGTGTGGGACAAAGCATACATTACTTTGTAAACTGTAGTCCATGGTTAGTAGCAATGCTTCAATATGGCTTCATCAATTGTAAAAAATATACCACACTAATGAAGGATGTTGTTAATGTGGGAAAGGGTGGGTGGGGGAGGAAGTGGGGTATATGGGGATCCCTTACATTTTTTATGTAACACTTATGTAATCTAAAGCTTCTGTAAAAAATAGAAAAAGTTATGAAAAAAGAAAATAAAAAAACAATACTATTTCTTAAATAGTACTCCTAGTGTCAAAACTGCATTAGGATTCCCCAGAAAAACAGAACCATATATTGTATGTGTGTGTGTATTTACTCATATATTTACTATACAATTTGGCTTATACAACTATGCGAAATGGCAATTCCAACTTCCATATGGGAGGCCACAATTAGAAACTTGTTTAAGGTGACTTCAGATGCTTCAGGTGAATTTGGCTGTCTGAAATATAGATATTATTCTTTCTTATTGCTGAAATTCACAGTTCTTTGAAGGCCCCCAAATGATTGCATGAGGAGACGCCTCTCTTTAATAAAGGCAATCTCCTTTGCTGATCGATGCAATCAACCCTAGATGTCATCAAATAATGATTTCAGTCTATCTATAAAATGCCCTCTGTATTAGTCAGTCAATGAGGTGCTGATTGGAAGTACCATAAATCTGTTGGCATTTATAAACTGTATTTATTTGGGGTGCTATAATCCGGAAGCTTGATTTCCAGAGGCTTGGGAATTCCAGAATCAGTTTCTGTTTTCATTGTACCCAGCAGTTCAGTTCTCAACTTAACTCTCTCATCTGGCATTTTCCTATAAGTTGCAAGGAGAAGCCAAGCCACATTCTCTGAGTTTACTTTAGAAAGTTCTTCAGGTAAATGTCCAGGCTCACTGTGTTAGTCAGCCAACGGGGCACTAATGTGAAATACCAGAAATGGATTGGTCTTTATAAAGGGTATTTATTTGGGGTAGAAGTCCACAGTTACCAGGCCATAAAGCATAAGTTTCTTCTCTCACCAAAGTCCATTGCCACGTGTTGGAGCAAGACAGCTGTTGATGTTTGCCAGGGTTCAGGCTTCTTAGGTTCCTCTCTTCCTGGGAATGCATTTCTTTCTGGGCTTAGCTCCTCTGTTTTCTTCACAAGGTCAGCTGTAGACTATCAGGCAAATGGCTCACTTCTCTTCTCCTGGGGCCTTCTCTCCAACATCAAAACTCCAACATCAAAACTCCAACTTCAGAATTGCAACTCAAAAACTGCTCCCTCTGTCCTTTGCCTTGCCTTTTATATTCAATTCCTCCACCCACCAAGGGGTAGGGCTCAGTGCCCTACTGATGTAGCCCAGTCAACGCCCTAATCATAACTTAATCATGCTCAGATTAACAGATCAGTTTACAAGCATGATCCAATTATATTTTCAAATTCATAATTACATCAAATTGCCCAACAGCTACACACACCAATTTCAATTTCTGCCTTCCATAAAACATCAGGAATTAATCATGCTAAGTTCTCTGCAACTTTAAAACATTGCTTGCCTTTCTTCCAGTTTGCAATAAAACTTTCTTCATTTACTTCTAAGGCCTCATAAAAAGTTACTTTAGCATCCATATTCCTATCAACAGTCTCTTCAAAGCAATCTAGGCCTTTTACCTCAAGCATCTCACAATTCCTCCAAGAAATACCCCTTACCTATTTAAAAAACTGTTCCAGCATTTTGGTATTTGCAAAAGTATGACCCGACTCCTGGTACCAAATTCTGTTT
>JAQZBX010032843.1:0-25670 GCA_029593785.1 Cabassous unicinctus | reverse complement strand
GGCCCCCCTCCCCTGGCACCCCTCTCCCCTGCCAGCTCCCCTGCCCTGCCTGCAGCCCACGTGCTTCCGGGTGAGTCCTCGTGGCGCCCCCTCTCTCTGGGATCTGTGGGGAACACCCTGTCTTAGGGCCTCTGATTCTCATTGGTTTGCCCCTGACCTCCACCTGGACTCTAATTTAAAATCCAATTTTTGAAACAAAGGCTGGATTGGACTGGAGAAAACGACAGTGGAGATGAGGTAAGGATCCGGGTGGGGGTGGCGGGGAGGGGCTGGCGGTTTGGAGACTTCATCTGGCTGGACAGTGCTGCAGGACTTGAGCTGGAAATGAAAATTACAAGGACCACAGGCTTACTGGACATACTATTCCGATTGGGTATATTTTGATTGAATTTATCTACTTGATTTTTTGAATTCTCAGAGGCATGTCACATCCTCTCCTACGATTGTGATTTTGTGCTTTATATTATGATTATTAATTGCTTCATGACTGTACTATTTTCAACGTGGCTTGAATGATTTTGAAAATGAAATAAACCCTTTTGCCCAAACGGAAGCTTTCTTTCTTAATTTGTGTTGGTAGTGGGTAGATTGCTATTATTTGTTTCATTTTGTCTGTTTGCTTGTTTGTTGCTTGTATTTTCCGAGAGTATACTGCTCCATATAGCCGAAATTTTTAAACATCTAACAATCTTGTCTTTCCATAAACAAATTTAACTAACTCACATTAACTGTTTTATAACTGTTATGGTTAATTTTATTCCTACCACCTTATATTTTGATTTTAGAAATTTCAAGTTTTGGGGGGAGATTTCTCTATTCTCTTTTTCCTGCTCTTTGCTATGTTAAGATTTTTTTGTTCCTTTTTTCTTTTTGTAGTCACTTGAAAGTTACACATCATATTTCTCTTCCACTAGTGATAACTTTAGACTTTTATTGTTGTTTTAAACAAATATTGAGTAGACACAAAGTAGTATGTTATAAAACATATGAGGGGATAAAGAAAAATAACGCAATGAGCACCCTAGAGCCAGCCACAGAATTTGGCTGATGGAACATTTTTATTAAAATTGGAGTGCTGGCTGCTCTGGTCTAATCCATCCCTACTATTCTTCTCAAATGTTGTGTTTTGTCATTCTTCTGTTTTTCTTTTTGGTTTTACCACATATGTTTATATGCCTAAAGAACACGTTGCTTCATTTTGCATTTTTAAATTTTATAACAATAAAAGCAAACTATTTGCTCTTCTGTGACTTTTTTTTTTGCTTAATATTATGTTTCAAAGATCCACCTAGGTCAATCTATTTAGCTGTTCATTTTTACCAAAAGTTGAATTATACAACTTGTTAATCCCAATGCAAAATGGTAGATTTTTTGTTTGTTTTATGCTTTGGTTTCTTTCTGTCCTGTTTTTGCAATGCTGTGAACATTCATGTATAAATCTACTGCTGCATGGACACAGTGGTTTCTCCAGAGTATCCTAAGAGTAAAGTTACTGGGTCAAAAGCTATGAAATTCCTCTACTTTTCTAGACAATGATGACTTGTACACAGTCTTTGTTTCCTTTTGTTTGAAGTTCCTGTTGTGTCTCTTGCCCCTTATCTTTTCATTTTGCTTTGTACGAAAGTGGATGGATAGATACATACATAGATACATAGATAAATAGATGATAGGTAGATAGATATGCTAAAGCTTTAAGTTATGTGTTGCAAATAACATCTCTCAGCTTTTAACTTGCCTTTTCACTCTCATTAATGTCTTTTTTAAAAAAAAATCTTATTTTATGGACATTCACAGAATTACATAATGCGTACTATTGAACCCATTTATCCTCCTATCATCTCTGTGATGTAAGTACTGCTGTCATCCACACTTAACTTATGAGGAGTTGGAGTAACTTGCTCCAGGTCACACTGCGCGTAAGAGGCAAAGCAGAATTCAGACCGACTGTGAGCCTAACCACCATTCTGAGTTGCTGCTGTCTGATCTGCAGAAATTTTTAATTTTAATAAGTTCAAATATGTTAACCTTTTTCTTTATGGATTGTACTTCCTGTATCTTTTTAAGGAATTCCTCCTTCTCCCAATCTAATAAATGCCACTTTCCGGACTGTCTCTTGAGGATTGTATAGTCTGGCCTTTCACGTTCAAGTTTTTATTCCATCGGGAATTGTGCGTGTGCACGTTCATGCGCACGTGTGAAATAAGGACCTGATTCCATTTTTCCCACAAGGATAACCAGTGTTACAATGTTGATCTTTCTCTGTGATCTATAATTTCATCTCTTTAATAAACAGTAGGATCAACGCTGCTAGAAATAAGTGGATTTAGCCATGAACAACTGGAAAATGCAATGTAAAAATCTTCCAATTACAGCAGCTCAAAAACGTGGAATGCTTGGAGACAAACTTAACAAAACACGTGATAGACCCTTACAATGAGAGCTCCAAATCTCAGCAGAGGGAAACTTAGAGAAGACCTAACTAAAAGGAGAGATATGCCAAGTTTAAGGATCAGAGGACTCCATGCTGTTAAGATGTCAGTTCCACTCAGATAGCTCGGTAGATTAAAAATAACCTCAATGGATATTGCACCCCGCTGTTTTTTAGAAAGTCCCAGGTTAGTACTAAATTTTATTTTAAATATCTTTTGGTTAATTATGTTTTCTATCTATTATTCATGGTGTATTTCTTATATTGATTTTGTTTTTCTGAAAACTTGCTAAATTCATTCTAATATTTGCTTAGTATGCTATAGAATGCTTATAGAGTTTTGGGGCATTTTCTATAGAAACAGTCATATCAGCTATGAATTATGACAGCATTATTTTTGTCCTTATAGTTCTCTTACTTAACTGACTAGGATCTCCAGGTTAATATTGAATGGAGGTGGTGATAGTAGGCCCTTTCTCCCTTATTCTTGTGCTTAAACTCTTTTAAAATTTTACCAAAAAATTAGATTTTTGTCATGGTTTGTCTCCCATCCTCCCTTCCTTTCACATTCTTTCTTTTTCTCCATAAGATCATGTTTACTAAGTTAAGACAATTCCTTTCTGTTTCAGTTTGGTCAGGAGTTTTAAAAAAATATAAACTGAATTTCATCCTAAATCCTTTCTACTTCTATTGCTATGATTTTAACATTTCTTTCATGTTTAATCTGCTAATGTAGTGAATTTTGTTATTTTAATTAATTAGTTAGTTTAAAACTAACCTCACAAACAAATCCAACTTGGTCATGATGTATATTATATTTTTTTATACTATGCTTGATTCAGTTTCATAAAATTTTCTTTGGGATTTTTATACATATGTTAATGGGTAAAAACATATAGTAAATTTGCATTCCCTGATCTTCTTGTTTGGTTTTTGTATTATGATTATACTAGCCTCATAAAATGTTGCAGAATATTCTTTCTTTTTCTATTCTCTAGAATAGAAAAAGAATTTGGTAATATTGAAATGATCATTTCTTTGAATGTTTGCTAGAACTTGCCTGCAAATCTGTCAGGATCTGGTATTTGCTTTGTGGAGAAGGTTTTATGTGCTGAACCCTTATCTGAGTGGTTGTAGGGCTATTCAGATTTCTATTGCTCTTGAGTCAGTGTTGATATGTCATATTTGGGGAATTTGTTTATTTTAGACTTTTTTGGCTTATCATTCTCATATGTCCTTTTAAAATACCTGTAATAGCTGAATTTATTGCTCCCTCTTTTTTCTCAATATTGCTTTCTCTTCTCTAGATTTTTTCCTGGATCGAGTGTGCTAGAGGTTTACCAATCTTGTTAAAATAAAATAATAACTTCTGGCTTTGTTGATCCTCTATATTTTTATTTTATCACTGATTTCATTAATTCCCACTTTTATGTGTAATGTTTACTTTCTTTCTGTTTTCTTTAGGTTTATTTGGAATTTTTGCTCATTCTTTGAAGTCTGGAATAAGAGTAAATGCCTTCAGACAATATCTGTTTTTGTCTGTTCTCAGTGCTTGGGATGATCAAACAAGGACCACTTCTGTGGTAGAAACAGGCTAGTTGTCCACAAAGCATTTTCTTCTTTATCCTAGGTCCATAGCTAGATTCCATTTCGCAGCCTGCCTTGAAGCTGGGGATGGCCTTGAGCCAGAGCACGAGTGGATGAGTAAGCTGGGGATGGCCTTGAGCCAGAGCACGAGTGGAATTAATTGGAATTAGATGAGATTAAAAATACCAGATAGAACTTTTTAGGAGTAATGCTTCCATAACTTGTTGAGCTGCCTTTTTCTATTATTTTATGTTTTTGAATTTGAAATGAAGTTATTTTTTAGAAAAAAGAACATGAGTAGAGTGATGAGCCCATCCCAGGCTTGGCCCATGGAAACCTTGCCACTGCGTGGTCACCGTTTCAGTTACCGTGGCCCAAACCGCCATCTTGTCAGTCGTCAGGAAGCAGTTGGTTGGCTGGGCGGTGCTTTGGCTGGTCTTGCCTGGGCTGGCTGTTGTGACTGCAGTTAGCTGTGAGCTGGCATGGGCTGGAAAGCCCAGGGTGCCTCTCCCAGTGGTGCTCACGGGACTCAGTGATTCTCCTCTTTGTGGCCTTCCTCTCAGCAGGATTGCAGGATGGCATATGGCTACAAGAGGGAAAATGTGGAAGCTGCCAGTTATTTTAAGGCGTGGGCTCTGAACCCCCCAAAATGTCACTTGTGCTGCAATCGATAGGCCAACCCCATTTATAAGGCCAGCCCGGATTCAAGGGGAGAGGGAATAGATGCCAGCTCCTGATGGGAACCGCTGCAGAGTCACTTTGCAAACGGGCATGGATGCAGGGAGGTGTGATTCGTTGGGAGGCATTTTTAACATTCTGTTGCTTGACCCCAGATGCTCCAGCATATGATCCTTTCCCTCTTCCCATGACTGACAGGTGGATGAGATGCTCAGAGATGTCTTATGAGCCATGTGATAAAGACAGCACGTCTCCCTTTGAGAGCGCTTCACTTCCAGTCCCTGCGCTAGGGCAATTGGATGCAGCCTGAGCAAGAAGTAAACTTGTATTGCACTAAGCCACTGATATTTAAGGGTTTATTTATTAAAGCATCTATTCTTACCCTAAAAATGCAACTCTCAGTTTGAGGTTTGTAAGACCATACCAGTAATATAAATTGGATTGCAAAACTAAGAGAGGAACATCCTGTTACCATGATCTCTCAGCGGATGGTTTGTCTTTCCACTCAATGCCAGATTTTTCTTGCTGATTCTTGTGGTGTGGGACATGGGATGGGCTAGTGAGGACGGGCAGTGAGGACAATCTTCTTCTTCCTTTATCTGGAGAGTAGCCCTCTGTGAGCCCAGTTTATATGTGGGGGAGCTGTGGTTTTTGTCTCTGGACCCCAATCAATCCCACCTCCCAAGGAGACTGTTAAAACCCCCAGATTTCATGTTCACTTGGACTTGGCAATGCCGTTAGCCTGAGGCTGGCCTTGACTCTCTGTTGGCCTGTCTGGATTCCTGCTCAATCAGTTTTTGGCCTCTGAGAATTCCTAACTTTCTCACCCACTCATGCTTACATTTTAAAATATGTCATTTATATTTTATCTAGCATTTTAAATTGTTTTCAGTTGGAGGATTAGTCTGGTTTTGTAATTTTCAATACTGCCAGAAAAAGAATTGGGCATTTGTTTTTAAAAGCACTTAAATTTATGATAAATTTATGTGTTTCTCATGACTTCTAAAGATTAACTCATCTCCAGTGAAATGATGAGAACTTCACTATGCCTTTATTTCCTCGTATTATTTTTCTCAATTTGAGAAGAGAAAAAAGTGTATCTCCTGGTCATTTTAATTTTATTTTTGGATTAATCTTATATTGAAGATTTAAAAAATATTTTAGCACTTATTTACCTGCTTTAGTGAATTTCCTATTTACATCTTTTGCTTTTATTATAATTTTTTAAAAATTGGACCATAGCTCCAAGTGTACTTCAAGAAAAGTCTTAATGATATTTCCACTCGCTGTGATCTCTAGTGGCTATGGTACATTCCAGAACCACTAGTAAGATCAAAATTGACAGCAACCCCACATTTTCTTGTACACAGGGACGTATTGAACAATCCCATTCTTGCCTTCAACCTTTGCTTCTCAGAACTAAGTAGCATTTGTTGATTCCACAGGATTTTCATCGACTCTCTAGGTGGTCTGCTATGAATTTTAGGCTTATCAGTGTTTCCTTCAATCTAGCATTCTCAGCACTAAATATGTACCTGAGTTTGACATCCCCCAGAAGCAGACCACAAGGCAAGGATTGAAGGGCATGTATTAATTTGGGACCTGATCTGAGAAAGCTAGACTAGCGTGCTGGAGAGTAATAGATATATGGCTTGGTTACCCCTGTTGTTCCAGTTGACAACAAGTGACCACGGACATATGCATGAGCCTAGCTGAGACCAGAAAAACTGCCCAGCCCAGCCCTGCCTAAATCATTGACTTCTAGATCTGTGTGCTAAATAAGTGCCTCTGAGTTTTGGGACTGTTTGTTATGCAGCAGTACTGTGGCAAAAGATAATTGATATACTTTTGCAAAAGCCAGCTGCCATTTTCGTGGAACCCTTGCATGTATCTTCTCCACCAGTATAAGGTTTCAGTGTTCCCCTACGAGAAACGAACCAGCTGCCTCCATATAATCCCCTGCCACCCTTTTGGGAAGGAGGTTTAATACTTCACTCTTTTTGGCAGGAAGAATAACTTCCAGATTGAGGCTCTGAACTAAAGATGACCCCTCCTACTCAGCATTGTGGGTAAGGAGACATTTTCACTGCATCGCAAATATTTACCTACTGGAACCGTGGTAACCAATAACAGTCTACACTTTTGCAACATCTAGATAATCATCCATTAAATTAAAATCCATTTGCATGAGGAAAGAACACAAACGTGATTGTCTGGGATACAGAGATCACTGTCAATAAGAAATGGGATCTGCATTATAGTCTCATAAATGCCAAAGACATTTATATAAATAGAAAAATAATGATGCTATGATAATTAATACTAAGCATTTTCCATGAACATTTTATGAAATTAAATAAATTTAATCCTTAAAACAACAACAAAAACAATGAGATAGGACACTACTTTTATTTCCATTTTACAGTTTGAGAAATTAAGGCCCAGACAGATAACTGAACTTGCCTAATGTCACATAACAGTAAGCTGTGGAGCAGAATTCAAGGCCAGCCACTCCAGCTCCAGAGTCCATGCTCCTATCTCCTGCTATATATTGTCTCTCATATTTATAGTAGAAATACAAGTCCATTATAGAAAATTTGGAAAATATGGGAAAGCAGAAAGGATAAAATAAAATTACAGAAAATTATTTCAGTCACATCATGATCCCAGTTCAATTCGTGAAACCCAGTGTGGTGGTTGAATCATGTACCCCAGTTTGGACGTGCTCTTGGTCTTGGATCTCATTCTGGGGGGTGTGGACCAGTGTAAATAAGATCTCTTCAGGATGCTCCTTCAGTTAAGGCCCCATGGAGTCAGGTGGGGCTTTAATCTGGATTACTGGAGTCCTTTAGAAGCAGAGGGGAAGTCAGATGGAGAAAGAAGCCATGGGGAGCAGCCAGAAGCTGGAAGTCAGCAGAACCCAGAAGAGAAAGGAGAAGATGCCACCATGTGATGGAAAAGCCAAGGACCAAGGATTGTCGGCGGCAGCTCCAGAGCTCCACAGTCTTCCGGGAGAAAGCATTGCCCTACTGATGTCTCAGTTTTAGACTTCTCCTGGTCTCAGAACCATGTGCTCATAAATTCTGTTGCTTAAGCCATCCCGCTGTGTGGTATTTGTTTTAGCAGCCAGGAAAATAAAGCACCTTATGAGGTAGGGATTTTCAATCTATTTTACAAATCAAAGAGCTGTAACTAAGAAATTAGGAAAGCTCCTCAAAGAATTCCTGCAAAAGAGGGAAGGAAGGAAGGGAGGGAGGAGGGAAAATAAAGAAAAGAAGGAAGGAAGAGGGAGGTAGAATCAGGATATAAATTAGATTTTTCTCTATCCTAAGTATTCCTCTTTATTCTAATACTCCAGTTGGCATAGGGATTTTATTTCAGGAACCCATTATGAGATCTAAAGACAATCCTGTTAGCATGTGTGGGTGTGTGTTTAGTTGTAACAGCTCATAAATCTTTGAATCTGCACATATAGTGTGTGAGCTTTTTGTTCCAGGTCTCCCCTCTCAAGTTCCACATTACAAAAGCTAGCATTTCCGTTTGACTTTCATATGTTACGCTGGACTGGACACAAATGTGACTATAAACACTCCCGTAGCCTTCTGAGAGTCTCTTGTTCTCTGGCTCATTCCATGTTTAAAAAAGACTCAAAATAATATTCAGGCGATTTTTCTACTAATACAAGAAGTATGATCTAAATGATCAAGATAAAATGAAGGTACATTATGCAATTTTAAAAGGAAGTGATTTGCTCTTTTATTTTAAGCACTGAAGTAGAAAGATGGGTAGAAGAAAGAACTCTATGAAGGAAATTAAATTAGGGACTAAGGAAGGGCAGGCTAATAACAACCAGCTTAATTATAATAATTTATAAAGGCTCATTATAGGATGATTTTCAAATATCGCTCATTGGATCACAACAAGTCTGACCCGGTGTGTCTTAAGTGAGCTGCTTTGCTAGTGATCAGCTTGAGTTCTCGAGGACTGTCAGAACAGCACGTGCAATCTGTTATTAGTGAGGAAAAATATAAATTATTTTGAGACATGGAGTATGTGGTTGTCACTGAGTACACCATTATTAGATATTTTGGAGAGCATTGGACAAATGGCACAATTAGGAGAACTAAAACCTTCTAATTAAAAAGAAAATCTTGAGATGGATTTTTCCATTTTGTGCACAGGCTAATAATTAAAGACTGATATATATTCTTTATTTTGTCTTTGTGTTTAATTTCTGACTTTAGCTGGTGGTTTACTGTCCTTGGCCTAGATTAACATTTTCATCCTGTGAATAAACATGAATTATCTATAGGAAACCTTGTATTTAAAACGGCTTGCAGTTGTTAATTAATCAATCCCTATGGCAAAATTTTGAGCTATTTCACAAAGTGGGTTCAGTTTGTTTGTGTGGGCTTTTAATTTATTAGCTCTTTGCTTTTTAACAAATAAGGATTTAATGCAATCACGCTACATCCGATGGCTAGGGCAGTGCTACTTCAAGTGCGGGCCCTGAGTCAGCAGCACCGTCATTTGGGTACTTGTTAGAAATGCAAGTTCTCAGGCCCCACCTGGACCCACTGAATCAAAATCTCTTGTAGGTGGGGCCCAAGAATCGGTGTTTTAACAAGTTCTGCAGGTAATTCTTAGATGCAGTTTGAGATGCATCAAGTTAGAGCTGGAGTCGGCAACCTTTTCCTGAACTGGGCGAGATCATAAATATTTTAGACTTTGTGGGGCATAGATTTTCCATAAATTCATTTTTAAGAACATCAGGGGCTCAGTTAAGTTCCCAAGTGGTACAGAGGCCCTAAAACTTTCTAAAGTATGAACTCAAAGCTCTGTGATGGTGGAACTACAGTTTGCAACTCAGTGCACTGATTTATTTTTATTTTCCAAAAATGTCTACCTGATTTTCACGCACGCGGGTGCTCAAAATGAAGCCTTATTCAATGCTTTTCGTTACTCTGAGGAAACATATAATTGATGACAATGTTTTATTGCTTCTAACAATGAAAGTCAAACTAGATATTGATCACATTAGTATATTGTTCAAGTTAAATAGGAATGAACAAGAAACCATTACGCATTTCTCTGGCGTCCAGGGTTAGTCTAAATGAAAAGAATAACTGCTGTCTGTTAAGCTATACACAAGAGCAATCTGCAGCCAGCCAACTAAATGGTGATAGATGAGGCAAAGAAACGGGCAATTGAAGAAAATAACAAACAAATATTATCTAATCTAACATAATTACTTGAATCTTAACTCTCAGAGGCGGGGGGTAGGAGCGGGGTACAGTATTCTAAGACATTTCAATTTAGCAAACAGTTCCTGGGTGCTCATTATATGTAGGAAATAATTCTAGATCTTGTGGGAGACGGAGAATTCTTGAGACTTGGCTCCCTGGACTGCCCTACAGTCTAGCGTATGAGAGGTGCGTTCTTAAAATCAAATCAGAAAGTCCTTGTGTACTTGGTCTCTGGAATAAGACAGTATAAGTTTAAATCCTCACTGTGCCATGAAGCTACGGGCTCTTGGGCAAGTTATTTGATCACTTTGTTAAAAAACAACATTGACTGGGACCTACTGTGTGCCAAGCGCTGTGCAGACAACATAACATTCAAGCCTCCTTTTAAAATCGGAAGAGGATAGCACCTTCCTTAGGGGGTTGATGGGATGATCAAGTTACTGTTCCCCAAAGTGTAATTTCTGCACCAGAAGCATCTGCAACACCTGGGCGCTCACTAGAAATGCAGATTCTTGGCTCTAGCCCAGACTTACTGAATCAGAAGCCCTAGGAGTGGGGTCCTGGGATCTGTGTTTAATGAGCTCTCCAGATGATTCTGATGCAGGTTCAAGTTTTGAGAAGCACCAGCTTAAATGAGATCACATTTGAGATGTGGCAGAGTAGAGTGATTAAAAATGCAGGTGCTGGAGCCAGGCTGCCTGCACCATCTGCTAGCTGGACACCCCAAGGCAGACAGATTTCACACAAATAAATATGAAATTTTAGCTGAAATAATACTCCAGAGAGAAGCCAGAGGTGCTGGGATGCTTTATAATAGGGATACATGGGAAGATTTTGAGATTTAACCAAAGAGAAAAGAAGAATTTGCAGTAAAAGTTTCTTTTTGTTTACTTTTTTCTTTTTCCCCTTTACCTTTCTAATGAAAGATAACACACACACAGAATGTGTACAAACCATGAGTGCAACTCAAGGACTTTTCAGAAGTGAATGTGCTTGTGTTACCAGTACCCAGACCAAGAAACAGAATATTATCAGCACAGAAAGCCTCCTTGTACCCCCTCTAGAAGTCACAAAGACCTTGATTTCTAGTACTGTAGAATTAGTTTTGCTTTTTAAAAAAAACTTTGAATTAGTGGACTCATGTAGTATGAGCTCTTATGCATCTAGGGTTTTTTTCTCTCAATATTCTAATTGAGATCCATCCATGCTGTTTTGCACATAGTTGGACATCATTCTTGCTCATTGCTGGAGAGTATTCTACTGCAGGAATGTACCACTATTTCTTTTTCTGTTCTACTTTTGTTGAGAATGTGTGTAGCTTCCAACTTGGCGCAATTACAAATAGTGCTGCTATAAATATTCAATTGCATTTCTTTTGGTAGGGAAATGTACACTTTTTTTGTGAGCTTATACCTAGGAATAAGATTGCTGAGTCTTAGGGTATGCACATGTTGAACGTCGGAGGATATACCAGTGTTCCAAAGTGTTTGTGCCCATTTCCACTCCCATCAGCAGTGCTTGCACGTTCCAGTCAGCAAGGGTTTCCAGGCAGAGGCAGCCCCGTGTTTGTCCTTGGCCTTCTCCTCAGCACTGGTGACTCCTGGGTCACTTCACTCAAAACCATGGCATTGAATCTACCTCGCGAGTATGGAAAGTTGCGGTAGGAGAATTCAGAAGATGACAGAAACGCCCCAAATTCAAGGCAGTGTGAGGAAAGTTATGATCAAAGCAAATTTCCAAAGCTATAATGGTATTTTATATTTACAAATATAGTGGGGTGACAATTCCTTTAACTTCCTGTTTCTGCTATTCTGTACTGGCTGAATGTCCAAACGTGTCTCAAAGTGGTGGAAATAAAGAATATTTTACAGGGCTCTGATGGGACCTCTGTTATCTCCAGGGAAGATGGAAGGGCTCTTTTGAATTTTTCTGAGTAGTTATTTGAAATATTGCAGGCAGAGTTCAGCAATTTTCCAGTCACTTGGAAAGTCAAAGACAAGTTGTGCTTTTTTTGGTTCTTTGTGGCACTGCACTTTAAATACTCTTGTGAATAAGAATAAAAATAAATGAATTCTAAAGGTAATGTGCAGATGACTCCAAGGTGCAAAAGCTTAGCCTTTATCTTACAATCTCTCATCAGTAAACAAAGTGCACACATTTCCAGTTTGTAAGACCCAGTCTTGTGGCCCAGGGTTCCCTGAACACAAGCTAAAAGGATGAATCTTAAAACCCAATGTCAGGGAAAATTCAGGATGAATAACCAGGAAAGAAGCAGCTAAATATCCATATCATAGATTTACTCAAGCCCAGTTTTTAGGGAATGGAAAGCAAAGAAATCAACCTGTGGCAAAGAGAAACAAAAAGTTGAGGAATCAAGTATAAATAGGAATACTGATTGGTGCATCAGTAAGCATGGACTGGACTATTCTGGGTAACAAATAGACCCCACATTTCAGTGGCTTACAATAAGAAAGTTCCTTTCTTGTTAATCCTTCGTGTCCTTTGTATGCTCTGCCCCACATCTTCAGCACTCTGGGATGCAGGCTGACAGCACAGCCTCAATCCGTGTATTCAGTATCTCTTGCCAGAATAATACTGCAATTTCAGACTACCACAAAACCTCAGTGGTATACAGGAATAAACATTTATTTTTACCCAGGAGTCTACATGCCAGCAGCCAGACAGCCCAGCCGATTTGGGCTAGGCTCAACTGATCTCAGCTTGGCTCACTTACATACTTGGGGCTTGTCTGGCTGTCAGTTGGTCTAGGATGGCCTCAGCTGGGATAACTCTTTCTTGATCCACTGGTCTCTCATTCTTCAGGAGGTTAGCCCAGACTAGCTCACATAATACAAGGGTTCCAAGACAGTGAGTAGAAGAGGGTGAGCCCTTTTATGAACTAGATTATGAAATGGCACATCATTGCTTCCACCACATTCTGTTAGTCAAGGCATGTATATGTTTGAGTCTAGGAATGGAAATTCCACCTTTAATGGGAACTGCCACAAAATCTCATTGCAAAGGTAAAGAATTGCAATCATTTTTGCAATTAATCTCTTAAAATCTAGAGCATTGCTGTCATAATGGCAAAGGAAATGTGAATATGGAAAAAAATCCTCTTACAAGTGACATACATGACTTCTCTCATATTTCTTTGTCAGAGCAAGTCACGTGGCCAAAGCAGATATAACAGGTTAGGGAACTAGAATCATAGAAGGATGATGAATATTTGTAAATAAGAATACAGCCTTCCATAGAAGTTAAAGAGATAGGAAAAAATAGGTTTCCTCAGGTGTGTTGCTGGATGGGGTGAGTGTTGCCCTGGCATAAACGTATTTCCCAGACATTAGGCAAAATGAGAGAAGGCTGATATCTTCCCCTGTTTCCAAAAGGTTGCCACTTAAAAGTCCCTGGGGCACTTAGGGATTGACCACTGTCAAAACATCTAGTTCAGCCTCTACAGTCTGTTATCATTCTGACTCTGGGAATCGGCATGCATGCCTCTTGTGCCTGATGGGGCAAAAAGTACAGCAACCCCCAAAGAATCCTTAAAATAGGTACATTTTCAAAACTTAGTTTCATATCCAGTCAAAATGTAGCAGGTATGAAACCCAGTTCACAAGCCCATCCATGAAGGAAATTCAGCAGTCTTTATTTTCCGTAACTCTAGTTTTATTATGAGATCCTACACAACCATGAAGTAGCAACTTGATTTTAGGCAATTCTAGGTTTCTGTGTGCTGGCCCAGGACTGGGTGTCAACCCTGGGGTTTTTCACAGTGTTGTGGCTTGAGTGGTAGGACCAGGGAGGGGTCTGGAGTCCTCTGTCACATGGACACCTGTTGAGACATCCTCCATCTGGGTTCTTGTCTTTGGTCCTACAGAGTATTGCTGCGTAGTACTAAGGTCCTGTCTGCAAGGTCTCAGATGTGGCTCCTTCTCTCCCACGTCAGGTACCCTGAACTCATGGACCCTGTGCTTCACCAGCAATAGCAGTTTGGAGGAAATGCCTGCAGCTATTCACTAGTGGTGTCCTGTCCTGGGTCATGCAGGAGATATGCTGCTGCCTCCACCCCACGTTGGGGTTGAAGGGAAGGTCTATGTGAGGTTGGTCAGGGCCAACTACCTGGATGCAAGTTGCACCCATTTCCTTTCTGGACTCTTTCTGACTGCCTGGCATTTCACCCAGGGAGGCCTAGTCCTTTCCTTACTACATTTTTCCAAACCTATCTTGATTTCTAATCAATCCTGTTCCAAGGAGCTGAGCCACTTTTCAGGGTTTTCCTCTCTTTGGCAACCATTCCATGCTCCTCCTTCGCCCCAATCTAGAGAAACTTTATTTTGTTTGTGGGGTGGGTAAGCTGGTAAACTTTTCTTTTCCACATCTTGCCTTCTCCCAAATCTATTTTATTATCTGTGTGTGAGCTCTTTTTCCTCCCACAGGGTCTAAGCTTTTAAAACTCAAAAGCCTGGAAAACATTGGTTGTTTCTCTCCTTTTATTATATCTTCCATTGCTTAAGGCAATGAACATAAACATGCTGCTGCCTGAATGGGGTAAAGGGAGGAGATGTGATTTGACAGGAAGTAGTAGGAATAAAAGCAACAAAAGTGAAAATGGTGGTGTGCTGGGAAATAACAACCTCTTTCAAAGAAAAGACAAAAGCCCTGATTCATAGTGTTTGCTGATTTCTTTGGTATAACTCCTCCTTCCATGGTTGATTTCAAGTTATCGGTGTTCCATTGCTGAACACAGAAGATGAGCATTAGCACACCATTCTGTAGTATTTTCACCGTATAGATACGATAGACATAACTTATCCCAGAGCATGCGTAAGAGTAAATGTGGATGAAATACAATTAGAAGTGGATGGATTATGAGTATTTACCAACTTTGTTTTAAATATAGTTTATTTAAATGTATGTTTATAAAATTTCCTTTTTAATAATGGTTGTATTTATCTGACTCGCAAAATTCTTGAAAATACAACCATCGGCTCTCAGCACACCACAGTTGTTAATATTTTAAATGCAGCTGTTATTATTTTAGAATGGTTTTCTTGACACCAAAGAAAGCAGCCTTTTATTGCTCAGGGTATTGAGTCTTCCACGGTTATTGTTTTAAGTAACTCTGAGTCCTTCCTCACACCCCTTTAGCCTCTGATGCAGCTGCTTGCCTCAAGCTTATGCTGTCTGTCTCAGCCTTTGTTTTACTGCTCAGGGCCTTTTTTTCCTAATGGGGAAGTGTGGGGCGGCCTACACCCACTGGGGCAACCCTTAACTGATGAGGAAAGAAGGTGATGGGCCAACACTTCTCTCTATTGATCCTTACTTACAACAAGCTCCAATTTCCAACAGATGGGCCAACTCCATAATCGACATTTGGATTGAATTTTCCCTCACGCCTGATCTCTGAGAGAATCTCCCAATAGACAACCTGCACTCAAACCCTTTTCTCAGGCTCGCTCTGCTTTTAGTAGGACTCTGGCTTAAGATACTGAGCATCCATGTGATCGAGCACCACTTAACTAGCTTATGTTATTCAACGGTACCTTTAGCAATTTGGAACATGCTCATAGCATTTTTAAACAGAAATACTATGCTATTTGTGCCTGGCAATTTAGAAACTGTAGAAACAAAACAGACCAAAAACAGAGTTTAGAAACAGTCTGGTAAAAAGAACAATATTTTTTTCTTTCTGTAGGCCTTAGGGCTGCAGAAAACCTGGGAATAAGTCTTAATTTTCTGGGGCAGCTTCTATGAGAAACAGCCTCGTGAGAACATTTGTGATCATCCAGTTTCACAAATGTGTATAAGAAACCTGTGACATGATAGTTCTCACATCCTCTTCTTCCAATGCGAGTTTGACACTCCTGCCATTGAAAGGTGAGGTCTGTATTTCCTCCTCCTGAATCTGGCCAGGATTGTGACCTGTTGGAAGGAAGCCTTGGATTTCTGAGGCTGTTTTGTAGAAGGTGATTTAGCTTCTGCCTGGTTCTCTTGGGACAGCTTTTTAGAGTCCTGAGCCACCACATAAGCAGCCCAACTACCCTGCGGCTGCCATGTTGCAAGGAAGCCCAAGCCACACTCTCTATGGAGAGATCACACGTAAGGACCTCAAACTGTGCTGAGAGAGAGAAACCCATCCAGAGGGAAATCCATCCAGCCCCCAGCTGCTCCAGCCACTTGATGTTCCAGAGACCCCAAGCTAGAAACATCCAGCTGAGCCCTTCCTGAACCCTGACCAGAGAAACCATGAGAGATAATAAATTGCTCTTGTTTTAAGACATTAAATTTTAGCATGATTTGTTATGAGGATAGCAACTGGAAGAAAAGAGCTGTTTAATCCATGCATCTCCCTTCACACAGGTAGACTGCCAGCTTTAGCTCCTATCGTGAGAAGAGGAAGATGTGCAGCTCAGCAGGGGAGCAGCTAATTAATTTAAATATCTTTCTTTTGAAAATGTGGAAATAGGAATGGCTGTTCTTGCCAAATGGAACAACTAGATAGTAGATGAGTATGTAATACAGAAGGCATTTTCATTTATAGTTTTTAAAGTAGAAGTAATCTTTTTTTTAACTTTATAATTTTGAGATAATTACAAACTTACAGAAAAGTTGCAAAAATAGTACAGAGAAATCCCATATGTCCTTTATCCAAATTCATCAATTATGAATATTTTGCCACATTTGCTTTATAATTCTCTCTCTCTCTCCACATACGCACACACACATACACATGCATTTTTTTTCCTGAACCACTGAGAAAAAGTTGTGGAAATTGTGCCCATTTACCTCTAAATCTTTGGTATATATTTCCTATGAACAAGGACATTCACGTTAATAATCACAGTATATATTATCAAATTTAGGAAATTTAATATTGATAGGATACAAATACCCAGTCAACTGATTTTATCCAAATTTCTCCAATCGTATCATAAATGTTTTTTATACTAAAATTTTCCAGGTCCAGGATCCAGTCCTGGACCACACATTGTATTCAATTTTCATATCCAATCAGTGTAAAAAAATTTACTCTTTTTTTAACTTTCTAGAAAAATCTGTCACTCTCTTTGTCTTTACTATTAAAGAGTATAGACACTGATGTGGCGTTTTGATGCTTTTATAAGGCTGTTTTGGAGATTGCTTTCCAACACTGTCTCTATTTCTGACTTTAAAAAGGGTGTTTGCTCAGCCAGGGAAGTGCTCCCTAGAGGTGGCTGTCCAAGTAGGTGGGGCTTGGCTAGCTAATTAAAAACCACCTGCTGCTCGACATAAAGATCTAAAGAATGAGTCAGAAGCTTAAGGATTAGCATATCTTATGAATAAGTCATTATTTATTACTACTGCTCCGTGAAGTGGAAAACATTTGTACTCTGAGGCTCTGAGGAGAGCTGTTCAACTTGCTTGAGATTTGAAGACCGTCCTTTCTCTATCAGTCCGACTCTTCACAGCCCCTGCAGGTTTTGCTTTGGACGTGCGAATTGGAGAGTGGTGTGAGGTCACTTGTTTATTCTTGCCTTACTGGTTCACCCCGTTTTTAATTTGTCTGTGTCTGTAGTAACACATCAGAGTCACACCCTCAGACAAGGTGGGCTAAGGAGGGTTGGCGTCTTTGGAGAAGTTTACCCCACGCCCCGCACCAGAGTGTGTGGCCATTCGTGGTGCCGTGGCTCCTTTGGTGGACTGTGAAGCCTGGGGTCCCTTCTCAGGATGATGTTTTAAGTACACACCGGATACCCCGGCCGATGCTGTTGCGGTTTCGTTCAGTCAGAGAAGCAGAATATGTTATGTACATATATAACATATACAGATTTGTTATACATATGAAATATATAAAACATGTATATATATACATAATGCCTATATATATGCAACAAATATATATGTGTATATACATCTGTTAGGGGGATTTTACTCATGCATTTGTGAAGCTGGTTAAGCAGTGGATCTTCAGGGGACTGAACAATCACTGCCAAGAGTTTGCTAGTACTTGGGTACCACAAACATTACTTGTGAAATGAAAAAATCCTACTGCTCACATGTTAGGTTTCATGTTTTATTGTGATCAATAAAATGCAGATTATTTTGTTGAATGAATCAAGCGATACCTTTTTTGTCATTCTCAATTTGATCAATCAATAAATATTAAAGCATAACACTCTCATGTACAAGACAATTGATTTTTCTTTAAAAAGAGAGCCTTATATGCAAAGAATTATTGACCTTATTAAGTAGTTAATGAACTATCCCCATAAACGAGTCACAGTCAATATTCCTCTTTCTAACTGCTTCACCAAGTAGCAGCACTCTCTGGTATATGGGCGTGCACTGCATAATTCTTTCAGCTTTATCTGCATTTGAAAATTTTCATAATACAATGTTGGAGGTGGGGGAAGCATTCTCTTAAGATGGAACACTTCTGTTCCAAAGAAAAAAAACTTCAAAAAATTTCAACGTGCAGCTTTGTGATAAGCTTAGTAAAGAAACATTGTGCAGGCTTAAAAAATATGTTTAGCTTATGACATGTTTTTAAATGTTAAGAACAGTTGCAGTATAATAAGAGACTGGGGCATAAAATCTTGGCTTCAGCTCATTTTCACATGGTGTATACTGTCCTAACATAACCTCCAGATGAAAGTCCTCAAATCCAGTGTCACAAAGTCAAATTGGAGTGAGCATGTTTGCAAAATCCTGTCAAAACTAAGATATACCTGTATACAGAGTTCAAAAGTAGAAAGGCTATTTTGAGGTAAGCTGTTGGTCATTAAGCCCAAGACTTCGATTTTCCTTCATGTCTAAATGAAGGAAATGGAACAGTCTAATAATAAAGGGACAAATGCAGAGAAACGGGAAAGGAAAATTGAAAAGTTACCAAAACATGAATAACTCTTTTCGAGAAACCTGAGTGCAGCCTTTTTGTATTGTATGAAGCAAAGGAGTCTTTCAGAGCTGCGGGGGAGGGTTACAGCTTTCTTCTCTGTGCATGAGAAGGATCCAGCTATTTTTATTGGTGGTGATTCTTTTGTTTTGATAGCGCTGCACAGAAGGGAAAGTGTTTTTAGGTCGTGTAAATAAGCTATAAGAGCTAATTGAGTAAAATAAAGGCCTTGAAAGCATAATACGTTAAGATGGAGCCCTGAAGCCTAACTCTGACATTATCTGAAATACACTAGTTTTCCTTGATAAAAATTTCATACACATTCTGTTTCTCTCTCTCCCTCTCTCTCTCTCTCTCTCTCTCTCCCCCCCACACACACACACACACACTTCAATGATGACTTGCTTAACATAAATAAAACTTTCCCTTCAGATGCTTATAAAAATGCACACCTTGGGAAAGGTCATTTGAATACAGAGTTGAAACAGATACTTAATGAAACCAAACTACCAGCCTTACATGACAGAAAGTGCTCTAATTGAATCTGAAATGAAACCCAAATATATTTAACTGGGCTGAAAATGAAAGGACAAAGTATATATTTTCCCAATCTACTGGTTGGAAACAAAGTTGAAATAGCAACATCTTTTCTGAACCAACATAAGTCATTTTTAATTCCTGCATTTAATTGAAAAATTTATCCTGAAAGTGCCTTGGCTCGCATGGCACTGTGTGACTTCGGGGGCTTCCCGTTTGTACGGAACCCCCGTCTTCCTCAGAGCTCTGTTAGAGGGAAGAAGCCGGGAGGAACCTGGGGATGGGCTGGTGATTCAGCAGCTCTAGCAGCAGGACCAGTAGAGGAGATAGTAAAATGGCTGCATTTTTAAAACTGAAAAACATTTCGAGTCACAAATATCCATCGCACTGACTATCATTTTCCCTGGAATTTAGGCGTTGGCTAATATACTCCAGGAGATACATCCACATGAAATCAATGGTTCTAAAAGGCCAACTTGCCTTGGCCATCTCTCCAATTAAAGTACCGCAGTAAAGAGCAAACCAACATTGATTTTCCCTTCTCTTTTAGTGAAAATAGATTTCTTTCTTCGATAAGCCATGAAAAAATATGTATTCTATGGGACCATTTTCTTTGTACCATGTAGGGTTGTTCCTAATGTACTCTTGCCTAACTACTTGATAATAAGGAAAGTTGAGTATACATTAATCCCTTATTCTGGTATTTCTTTTTCTGGTTTTCATTCAATCTATTTCAAAATACCAAGGGGGAAAAATAAAGAAAATGCAAAGACAGGAGTCTACCCTTGTCAGCTGCAAAGAATATGCCTTTCAAAGTCAGATTAAGCACAGTGAATTTCCACATGGGGGAAGGGCGTGCCCCAAATTACATTCATATATATAATGTATGTGATATATGTTAAACTGTTACAGATGTAAAAAGAGGCTGTAAGTAACAAAAGGTAAGTACTAATTATTTTATACGAGCACATCAAAGTGATACCCCAAAATATGAGACTAAAAATGTAAATTTGACATTGGAGTACTCCTTTCCAGCACTCTTTTGTACACATGTGTCCATTTATAGCAGAATGCTGTGGGGGCAGGGAGAGGAAGTGAATCATCAACGATGTTTTGATTTCATGACTAAGATTCAATTGGAAGCTTATCTCCCCGATGCACCTACTACCATATGGGTACATACAGTGAGTTACAATTTCCTGTTATTCTTTTTATCCCTGTAAAACAAACATAGCCGAAACATGCAGAGAGTTATAATAGGGATAAAACCTATCTATTTATAGGCTATGGCAGAAAAAAAATAAACTTCAAAATCCTCCATCCTGTTTGGGTAACGTTTCACCAATATCTATTTGCATACATCAGTCAAACACAGAATTCTTTATGAAAATCTCCAATGTGCTTGGAAATATTTTATGGTCACAAATGTGGGCACTTCTCCTGATTAAATGTGAGCTCCAAAGGAAGGGATCGTTTCTGCTGCATGGTCTTCAGGCCAGTAGCGATTCCATGAGGATCCTTAACTCCAAGTGAGTTCCGTGTCCAAGCAGTGAAAGCTGGCAAGGACCTGACGTAGGCTGTGGCAGCCCTGGCTCACTGGGTCAGATAAGGGACTGCATCCTTAACTTCCATTGTCGCTGAACATTTACTGATGCACTGAACATTCCCTTCTGCCGATTTCTCGAAACTTCCATTAGTAGTCATTTCTCAAGAAAAAATAAAGTCTGCATCTAGAGTATACACATTACAGAGATGAGCTTGAAATTGGATCTTGTTTAGGCAATCAAAACATCTTCAGTGATTCACTTCCCGTCACTGAACTGAAAAAGTGGAGATGCAAATAACCATACTTCACACATAATTATCTCAAAAAGCACCATTTCACCTGATTCGAAAGTCATTTCTAGAACCCAGCTTCACAGAATCCCCCCTCCTCCATCCCACCATGGCCTGACTCTCCCTCCCTCTTCCCGTCACATGGGAGAGGTGTAGGGAGATTTGACATGCATTCAGGAGTGCAAATGACTTTTGCATCATTGAGAGCAATTGAATCACTTAATCCTAGAGTCGGCATCTTATTTCTTTTTTTAAGATATGGGTTTAGGGTGAGGAGGAAGACTGTCTTATGCCAAAATGCAAAAAGGTACTTTGAAAAGGACTGGAACCCTCATTTACCAATAAATTGATCTATTTTTTATAAAATTCAGAAATAGGCAAAGCTTATCTATGCTGTTATAGGTAAGGAGAGTAGGAAAACCCTCAAGGGGATGGTAGCATGGGGGGCATCTGGGATGTGGGTAACATTCTGTTTCTTGACTGGGTGCTGCTTTGCGTGGGTGTGCCGTGTGAAGGATCAGCGAGCCCTGTACTTCTCACACATGCACTCTTAGGACCTTTCTTTCTATTCAGTAATGAAAGTAGAAAATTCACAGGCATGTCCAAGCAATGCTGTTCACTTTTAGATCTGGCTGATGACTCTTGGTATCATTTTTTAAAAAAACTTTATTTCAAGATGATTATAAATCCATAGGAGGTTGTAAAGATAGCACAGAGAAGTCCCATGTACCCTTCAACCAGTTTCTCCAAATGGTTACATAACTATATATCAAGAAATTGACATTGGAACAGTGTGTGTGTGTAGTTGTGTGCCATTTGCTCACACGTGTAGGTTCCTGTGACCATCACCATGCGGTACGGAACTATGCGTTACTGCAGCGATCTCCATCGTACTACCTCTTCAGAGTCACAGTCACCTTCTTCCCCACCATTCCTAACTGCTGGTGACCACAGATCTGTTTTCCACCTCTATAATTTTGCCATTTTGAGAATGTTATATAAATGGAATCATGCAGCATGTGACTTTTTCAGATCGCTTTTTTTTTTGTCACTTAGCATAATGCCCTTGAGAGCCATCCAAGTTGTTGCACGTATGCTTGGTTCATTCCTTTCTATTGTGGAGGAGTATTCCATGAGATGATTGACCACCGTTTCTTTACCCTTTTATCTACTGAGTGGCATTTTGCTTGTTGCAGGGTTTTGGCTATTACAAATAAAGCTGCTCTGAACAATCATGTACAGATTTTTTTTAGGTGTGCAGACAAAAGTTTTCCTTTCTCTGAGATAAATGTCCAGATTGTAATAGCTGGGTTGTATGGTAAATATACATTTAGTTTATTTAAGAAATTGCCAAACAGTTTTCTAGAGTGGTTGGACCTTTTTGATTTCCTACCAACAATGCATAAGAGATCTAGTTTCTCTGCATTTTCACCAGCATTTAGTATTATTTTTTAAAAATTAGCTGTTCTTACAAGTTTGCAGTAATATCTAATTGTGGTCTTCATTTGTACTTCCCTCATGGCTAGTAATGTTGAAAAGTTTTTCATGTGCTTATTTGCCATTCATATATCCTCTTCAATGAAATGTCTCTTCATATCTTCTTACCCTCATTTTATTTCTTTGAATTTTGCTATTTCACCTAATTAATTCCCTCAGCTTTTCGGCATCTCTCAGAGTAATCAAAATGATTTTCCTCTATTTCAGTACCTTCAGGTTTTTATTTCTGGTAGTAATGAGCAGTGCCTCTGACTAGTTTCCAAAAGTACACCTGCTTTCTCACCTCCTTTATATTGCTCACCTTCTTCCTTCTGTCTAGAAAACCACTTCTGAACCTCTTTGCCTCCCTTATGCTTCCCTTATGCTGTACTTGCTGTAGACATTCAAAGCATCTGTCAGGATTCAGGTCAAATAGCAGCTCATCTAGGAGGTCTTGACTTTTCTTACCAAATATGTGTACTCCCTGAGTAATACTTTTAAAAATTAGTTCCCAGCAGCGTCATGGCAGGTGCTGTAGAATCCTGCCCATGAGGCACTTGCCATTTCCTTGCATCTGGCCTGACTTGGGTACCAGCAGCTGGAGACCTTCTCTGGTCTCCAGAGGCTGCTCTGCCCAAGTGGAAGTGGTGGGATGAGCCCTCAAACGATGGTGAATAATCGCCCCAGTTCCCTCACCCCTTGGGATGGAGCCCCAGGTGTCCACAGTGGTAGCTGGCTTGAGACCACATCTTTTATTGGCTGCCTTCTCTTCTCTGTCCCCCTTTTCTGTCCTCTCCCAAATAAACTCTAGTTGTCTGAGGTTCTGCTTTCAGGGAACCCAAAACTAGGGAGCAAGTATCACCTTCTATCATGATGAATAGTAACTCACATACCCACAATCTTTCCTACTAGGCAAAAAGCTCTTTGCAGTCAGAAAACTATGGAAAGAGAGAGAGAGCACAAGGGAGAGGGATGGGGAGGGGGAAAGGGAGGGGGATGGGAGGGGAAGAGGGGAGAGAGAGACAGAGGGAGAGGGAGAGAGAGAAACGAAGAGGATATTCTGGCAGAGAGAAGAGCAAGTCAAAGGCTGTGAAGCAAATGTATTCTTGGCATGTTCAAGGAACAATAAGATGCCAGTAAGACGGGGGCAGAGCCAGCAAGGGTAAGCAGACTGGAGCTGCGGATGAGCTCATGTAGGAAAAGTTCTATCTTTCCCCTTTTTCAAATCTGGAATGAGGTTGGAAATGAGAATAAATGGGCTGAATAGAATTTTTATGGCCTATTCACTTCAGAAATGTAATATTTCTCATTAAGATCATAGTTATCTAAATGAATCTTAAATATTTTATCAGTGCACACAGGCCACTTCTGCTAGTATTTTAATGTTATTAATACATGCAGTAAAACTAGTTAGAAACCTTCTGTTAAATAGAAAGTCTGATACATGGACATGGCTCCAGGTTATATATTTGTACATTAAACAGATCTGAAGGCAGCACATACTATGGGGTTAGGTTGCATGGAACGGTCAAGCTGAGAATCTGTGATGCCACCCGTTTTCAGATTGGGAGACAACAGTCATTGCATTTTGATTAGAACTTATTTGGGCCGCATTCTCATTTATTAATCTCAAAGATGAAGCAACCTAAATCTCGACATAAATCCTTCCCAAACCAGGGGATAAAAGCATTAATCCAAACCAGCAGTATCTGTGACCAGAGGCCGGGATCCTTTTCTGCAGAGCTAAAAATTGGATTTTCGTTCTTGACCTGGGACAGTGCCATCTATCTCAGAATTGATCCAAGTCTGTAAGACTCAGTAACTTTGAGGAAGAGAACGTTCCCTGGAGGCCAAGTTGAGGGGTCTCCACATCCAATTTGCTTCTGTTCACAGGTGGTCTTTCAGGATTTAAGTAGTGGCATGAATAGAAAAAAGAAAGATGAATAGAGTAAGCCCATCTAGGTCTCTTCTTTATATGCATTTTCAGAAAAAAATATTTGAGGGCTAATTCGTTCACATTAGGCTAGCTTTCTCTTAGTTATGAATCTTTGTTTTGTGTTCCTGTGATTAGGTCTGCATAACAAATGACCCCAAAATGTAGGGGCTTAAAACAACGGCATATTCCATTTAGGCAGACTGGGTGGGGAATTGTTCGTGTCAGCCTGGGCTGGGATGGCATGAGGGCTGGGGGTGGGAATGGCCCTGAGGCCCACTCCGTGGCGTGTCTGGCTACTGGTGCTAGGAAGCTCAGGCACCTGGGGCTGGCTTGTCTGGGGCTCTCTATCTCTGTGGGGTGTTCCCCAAGGTCTCCCCAGCATGGCCCCTTCAGCATGGCTGAACCTCCTATATGTTGGCTGAGGGTTGTCGAGGTGCATGTCCCAGAGGATAGAGCACCAGGCACAGCCATGTTGCCTCTGAAGTCACACAGTGTCACTTCTGCCACAGCCTGTTGGCTAACGGAGTTACATGGGACCACCCAAGAACACAGACCCCACCTCTTGATGGAGTGTCAATGTCACATTGCAAGAGGAGCACTGGGACATGGTATACATTGGTATGGCCATCCTTAGAAACTACTGTCTGCCATATTTTTGCTTTGCCTCATATGTGCTGAACTGCAGACTAATTCTGTCTCACTATCTAATAGGCAAAATAACACAGCTTTTAGGGATGAAGCCTGGTCCCTTGTCCATAACAACTGGAAATGGTAAAAAGATTAAGAAAACATTCCTATTATATACCATATCCTCAATTTTTGTACATGGGCATTGGAATCAGGCTCTGATATTTTCAACTCATGGTTCTACATCTGTAAAAAGGTATGGGTTTCCTACCTCAGGGTTCATGGTGATTAAATGAGATAGTTCATGTAAGTATAGAACAGAGTATATGGTCATGTAGCTCCTGGTTTTAATAAGGGAGTGAAAGTGATGGGGATAGAAATTAAAAGTAGAGATTTCAGTGGAGTACTAAAAATGTCTATTTTGAATCATCTCAATTG
>JAQZBX010032842.1:0-25664 GCA_029593785.1 Cabassous unicinctus | reverse complement strand
TTTTTTTAAGATTTATTTATTTATTTATTATCCCCCACTTGCTGCTTGTGCTTGCTGTGTCCATTCGTTGTGCGTTTTCTCCGTGTCTGCTTATCTCCCTCTTGCTGTGAGGTCCCGCTGCATCAGCCCACCGCGCAGCCCACCGCGCCGCACGGGCTGGCCTGCCCTCACAAGGAGGCCCCAGGAAGCAAACCCGGGGCCTCACACATGGTAAACGGGGGCTCCATTGATTGAGCCACACCCGCTTCCTGTTGTGAGGTCCCACTGCATCAGCCCACCAGCACAGCCCACCGCGCCGCGCGAGCCGGCCTGCCCTCACAAGGAGGCCCCGGGAAGCGAACCCGGGGCCTCCCATATGGTAAATGGGGGCTCTATCGATTGAGCCACACTCGCTTCCCGGGGTGCCTTTTCTAAGTCGCACAAATATGCAGGTGAAAAGCAGCTTCCCGGCCCTCCCTCCTTCTACCTCATTCAGAGCTGGCTCCCAAGTCCTGAGCTACAGAAGTACCCGTTTGTTAGCGTCCCCAGGATTTGGAAACACCCTAGTTCCTGCCCCTGCACAGGACAGAAGTCCAGGGCAAAGGGCATCCGAGCCGGCCCTGGCTCCGTCAGTGCCCTCAGGAACAATAGGCGGGAGTGCAGGCGAGCAGGGAGGGCTGGGAAGGCTGGCAGCCCAGCGTCCCGCCTCCCCTGTGGGCAAAGTTCACACATGCTGGCCAGCAAGAGCCAAGTGTCCTCCAGGGCAGCGGCCAGTCTACACCGAGGGCTGCACGCCCATCGAGGCTCTCAATCTCCTCTATTTCCAAGGCAGGCACCATGTTCCCGTCCTGTGGAGGAGCCAACAGGCTCAGAGGGGAAGACCCGCCCGCTCGAATGTCTGATATACCTCCCGTGTAAAATGAGAATGAAAACCAACTCTGCTGAGACTCCACGACACGAACAGGGACTCCTGACCAGTGACACACAGGAGGGGGGCAGACTTGGGGCTCTGGGAGGGAGAACGGCCTGGCTGAAGAGGAAGCCGCTCCCAAGCACTGGCATGGTGTTTGGAGAGGGGGAAACTCCTATTTTCTCAAGTCTCTTCCAATAGAATATACTGAGGCTAGTTTGCAACATGGGGGAAAATCCTTTGAACCTGGAATAATGGCTCCCATTTTCAAGGAGCCGAGAGCAACTGGCAAGAGCGCGCCGCGTTCTCCCGACTCTAAGGTGGAAGCCAGCAGTCTCCCCCGTCCACAGAGGAAACCAGGCACAGGAGGACAGAGTCACTGGCCAAGGACACACCACGGTCAAGCGACACCAGGACCGGAGGCAGAGAGAGGGCCCCCTCGCGCCTGCATCTGTGAGGCCCAACCTCCAAGGCAGAGGCACCCCTCCCACCAGGAACGCAGGAATTCAAGAGGGAAGGGTGGCTGGCCCTGGTGGCCGCAGGGCTGGACTCCTCTGTCCTATTCATGCCCAGTTCCTCTGGGCTGACTCATGGGGGCCCCCCAGGGCACGCATTTTTCCCCAGAGCCCTACTGGTGACCTGACAAGGTCAGGAGGGTGGGGTGTAAGATCTGTTGCTGGGGCAGGGGTAGAAATTGAGGGAGGGAAGAGAAGAGGTGGAAGTCCCGCCAAGGTCCCCAGCCAGAACAGAGGGGACTCCAGCAAAGGGCAGGGTGGAGGCCTGCTCCTGGGCTCCCTCTGGTGGACAAGGGGCAGGCAGGAAGCCAAGGAGGAGGAGGAGACAGCATGGCCAAGAAACCTTCAACAAATCTTTATTGAACGCCTGGCAAGTTACTGGGAGGAAGCCATGATGCTGGACACACCTGTTGAGAAGAGAAGGGGTCAAGGTGGGAAGAGTGGGAGATGATCTTCCCGCCACCAACCAGAGGACCCACAATTCTTGAGGGGCAACAGTTTGCAAACCCCACCTGGGCCCAGAATGCCAGCGCAAAAGCAGTTTAAGACCTAGGTTCAAATCCCAGCTGGGCCACTTAGCAGCTGGGGAACCTGAAGCAAGTTACTTATTCTGTGCATCAGCTTCCCTGGCTGTAAAAGGGGGATGATGCCAGTGTCTACCCCGTAGGACTGTTTTGAGTGAAGTTGCTTAGAGCAATACCTGGTACTAAGCATGTGCAAACTATTACCGTCACTAACTCAGTGACGTTTTTCATGTACCATGTGCAGGACACTCTACACACTGATTTGTATCTCCTCACTGCAGAACCCTTTACTCAAGTGGGTTCTCCCAAAGAACCCAACACAGTGGGGCACTGCCCATTCAGAGGCGAGGTGCCAGAGTCCACAGGTGCAGACGTTACTGCCCGCCCAATCTTGCTCCTCAGTTAGGTACTGAAAGAGCTGGTCTGTACTGAGAAGCCCCAGCGCATCAATGCATATCTTTAAAATACCAGAATCACACTCAGGGAGTGGGGAGACCCAGGGTCCAAGGGAGCAGCAGCCCCCACACATACACCAGTCGCCCAGTCTCACTCACTCCAAGATGCCCATTCAGTGAGCAGACTGGGGAGGTGGTGCATGCAAAATGAAGAGCTGTTTTGCTCTCTTTGTAGTTGAGCCATCAGCTGAATCTGTTAAATATGCCTACGAAGGTGATGACGACAACATTTATGGAGCTGAGGGCCTGGCTCTTTTACTAAGTGTTATGCATGGATTATCCCCCTTCATGCTCCTAACTCCAGGAGGCGGAGGGAGGTACGATATTTAGTAACTCATGATAATGATACATACCTCACAGGGACATGTGAAGACCAAATGACTTAAGTGTAAAAAAACTGCACGTTTGTCTAATTATTGTTGCTGTCACCCCCATTTTTTAGATGAGAAAACTGAGGCATAGAAAGTCACAAGCTACAAAGTAGTGAAGGGAATATTCCAACCTGGCTAACCCACCTTCAGAGCCCACACTTCCAGATGCTAGGGCTGAGACTCCAGAGGCCCAAGGATAAAGGAGAGTCACCTGACAGAGCCTCTGGGACCAGTAAGGGTGTCGGACACCCTGCAAGGCCCCTCTGGGCCCTAGGAAGGTCATGCGACCTTGAGGTCCCAAGGAAGGCTACCCAGCACCCCCTCACTCCTTCCTGGGTGGGCAGCCCCACAGCAGAAGAGGCCAGTGGAGTCTGGGAGATGGGAATTTCTGGCCCTGCACAGGAACAATCTACTTGAGGCCTTTGGGCCCAGCCCTGGTCTCCATGCCCCCCACTGAGGCCTGAGGCCTGAGGCTGCCACTCACTGTCAAAGTCAATCTTCTCCACGATGTTCTTGGGCTTAATGCTCTCTTCCTGGCTGCAGATGAAGATCTGGCCTGATTCATCAGCGCTCCAGCCATACTTGCTCATCCACACCTTTAGCTGGTTGTCTGCGGGTGACAACGGATAGCGCAGGGGCTTTGGTCACCTCAATCCCACCACCCCGGGGGTCCTGGGGGCCAAGAGAATGGAGGCCCACCAGGCCAGGGCACCCTCCTTGCCTGATTGCTCCAGGATGGCCCAAGAGAAGCCACGAGCAGCTACTGCCAGGACAGCCTGACTGGTCTCACTTGGGCTACCCCTGCCCTTCCATAGTTCCTTCTCCAAATGGCAGCCAAGGGAAGCCTTTTAGTTTTCTCATTCTTTACATTACAGGGCTTTTGTCCTCCTTTATATTTATCTCTTTCTTTTCCACTAAAAAAGCTTGGTTCTCAGTAAGAGTAATAGATTTACTCATGTCCCTTTGCCCACAACCTACATGAAATGGTTTCAGAAGTACATTGCCTTCGTTACCACTAACAATGATCCTACTGTATCAGGTTCGAGAATTTCCTCGTTGCTCTGTTGCCCTTAGAAAATATGCCAGTGTGAACACATGGCCTGGGTAGTGTTGTTACTTGAAATTATGCTTTCCTGTGTGAATGTTATCAATTTGATAAATTTACATTCATTTGTTTCTCTTTACACATATTCAGTTCTAAGGCTTTTTTCCCTTTAATTTAAATCCCTTTTAATTCCACTATTTAATACATAAAACATCTACCTGATATAATGTACTTTGTATAATACCTGAGACATACTGTCCAATAAGCTACCTTCCACCAACAATGGAACTAAACTACCTGGGTCAAAAATAAAACAATATAAGAAGGTATTCAGAAACACCACACCCCAAAACGCCCCCTCTTCTTCCTTCTCCCTAGAAATGATGCTTTTTATTAGTTTCTTGATCTTTCTTTCTGTGTTTCTTTTTGCAAAAATAAGCGAACACTTATATACACAATTATCTTCGTTTGAGAGATCTTTTAAAACCATAATTCTTATCAGGTCGCTCCCTGCTCAGAACCCCCCCATGGCTCCGTCTCACTCAGGGGAAAGGACAAAGTCCTCACGAGGCCCCATTTGATCTAGGGCTCCCCCTCTCCCGCCACTTCTGCTCTCGGCTCCCCCAGCTCCTGCCCATGCTCACTCTGCTCCTGCCACATTGGCCTCCTGGCTGCTCTGTGAACATGAACGCTGCCCTCTCCTCACCTCCTTCCCCCACCCTCTGCCCCTCTCTCTGAGCTCTCTTGCTTCCCTTCATAGCATGAACCACCACTTGACATGGACATCTGACTTTGTTATCTGCTTTTGCTATCTCCATGAGCATGAAGCTGAGCTGTTATCTGTTTTGTCCGCTGCTGGGCCTAGAACAGCGTCTGACCCAGAGCAGTCATCAATTTACATGAACAAATGGACAGCTGGCATAGCATCTCCACCCTCAAGGAAGGGAACATCTTTCAACTCCTATTTCCTCCCTGGGCTGGGCCTTTCATACTGCTGAGCTGGCCAAGGCTCACTGCCCCGACCACCACCCCCAGCTCCCAGATTTGCACATGGGACCCAGTGGGCCTTACCTGTCAGGTCCCCGAGCATCTCGGCCAGTAGCCAACGGTCAATGTGCTGGTACGTGATGCCCACGACGTGGCAGATAACTGCAGAAGTCAGAGACAATGGTGGTGAGGGTGCACCCCCAGGACCCTGCTATCCCTCCCGCTCCCCTGCTGGAAGCCCAGGCTCAGAAAGGGAGCCTTACACTTTCGGACAGAGTCTTCAAAGCCAGTGATGCCTTCCAACAGGTCCATGTTTTCATCCAAGGCTTGCTGTGAGGGGAATGACAACATTCACAGTAATGTTACATCAACATTACTAACCTCTGGGACAGCCTGTGATGTAATAGTTACTGGTGCTGTGCCCATTTAAGTGATGAGGAGACCAAGGCTCAGAGCAGCTAAGTCATCTGGCCCGGTCAGAGAGCTGCAGTTTGGACCCTTGCAGGCAGGACCCACAGTCCCAAGAGAAGGGACAGGTACAGAACAGCTAACTGCACCCAACAACCTCCTCTTACTCCTGTCTCATTCGGGGCGAAAGTCACCGTTCCCACCGTGGCCCATGAGGCCCCACACATTGTGCCTGACCCGCCTCCTCGCCCATCCTGCCCAGCCATGCAGGCCTCTGCACTGGCTGCTCCTATTTCTGGAACTCTCTTCCCTCATGACTAGACTAGCACCCTCACCTCCATGTTTCTGCTCAAATATCACCTTCTCAGCAAGGTGAGGAAATAACAGTAGTGAGGAAAATGAGCAGGAAGCCACAAGGACACAGAAGGAGCAGTGAGCCAGGAGTAAACCAAGTGTTGCTGTCCTGGAAGCCAAATGGAAAAAGCATTTGAGGAGCAGGATGTGATCACCTGTATCAGAGGTGGCTGACAGGACAGGTGAGATGAGGCCCGAGAATTGCCTACTGGATCTAGCAAGGTGGCGCTCACTGTTGGTTTTGGGAGCAGTTTCAGTGGAGTGTGTATTGCAGGTGTGGTTGGGGCATGTGTGTGGAGGACACAGATGTCCCAAAAGCCTGAATGAAGTGGGTTTAAGAGAGTAGGGGAGAAGGGGAGATGGGAAGACAGAGCACAAACAGCCTGTCCTAGGAGCAGGGGGACCATCCGCCCTGGTTTGCCTGAGATGGATGGGTTTCCTGGGATGTGAAACTTTCAGTTTTTAAACCATGTAAACTGGATCAGTTGGTTCCCTACCCAGGAGTGGGGCTGTAAAGGGAAGCAAGGGGGGGCCGTAGCTGCTAAGGAATGTGGAAGTCAAGGGAGGATTTTCCTTGTTAACCTAGGAGAAACAACCACATTAGATGTGCTTCCATGGTAACAGAAATAATCTAAAAAGGACAAGCTTGATGTTCTGGGGGAGTAGGGAGAACCCTGAGTGGGTGGGAGGGAAGGGGACCCAGTGTCCCAATGGAGAGGTGGTTTTAAGATGGGAGAAGGGACAATTCAACCGCTGAAGACAGAAAAGGATGTGGCTCGGTTGCAGGGAGCATGTCAGGAATGGGGACGGGAGCATGTGCAAGTTTGGTTGCTATCTTCCCACAAAACAAGAAGCCACATCCTAAGTG
Organism: Cabassous unicinctus; assembly: GCA_029593785.1. Classification (NCBI taxonomy): domain Eukaryota; kingdom Metazoa; phylum Chordata; class Mammalia; order Cingulata; family Chlamyphoridae; genus Cabassous; species Cabassous unicinctus. The sequence continues at coordinate 19,248 of JAQZBX010032842.1, read as the reverse complement.
GTAAGAAGAAAGGAAAAGAGACGAGAAAGTGTGAAGCAATGTCCAGGAGAGGCAAGAGGGCAAGAAACTGGGGAAGGAAGCAAGAGTGCCGGGAGGGGCCAAGGCCCTGAGGCTGCAGGGAGTCATGCACTCATGGTGAGCTTTTCCCCAGCCACATTCTTCGTTCCATACCTAGGCATGGAGGGGGCAGGACCCCACCGGGCTGCTCTGCCGGGCAAGTGTGATGACAGGGAGGGAGGGGGAGAGCCCGTGACTGATCCTGCTAAAGGAGGAAGCAGGATGCGAGGAGCAGAGGGCAGGAGCTGCTTGGCAGCCCAAGGATGGCGGGATGGAGAGCTCACGGCAAAGAACTGGGAAGGCAGGAAGTAGTGGGCAGTGGGGGGAAAGCTTTGAAATTCAGGGGGTGAGGAGGGGTGCAATTTATTGATGAGGACGAGTCTAGGGCAGTGGTTCCCAAACTTGGCTCCATGTCAGAATCAGCTGGGATAATTTTTTACATCCCTAAGCCTAGACCACACCCAGACTAATTACCTCAGACCCTGTGAGGGCAGGACCCAAGCACCAGTATTCCTGGCTCCAACAAGCTGAGACGTGGCCTAGGGTCTGCCCATGGGAGTGAGGGGCTGGGGTCAGGTGGAGGGCAAGATCAAGGGACAAAAGACTACAGAACCAAGAGGTGGGGCTGCTGAAGGGCCATCTACCTGGCTTTCCAAACACCGAAGAAGTAGGATGGGAGTAGTAAAGAGTGGCAGAGGCAGGGACTCTCATCTAGGGGTCTGAAGCTGACACCAACAAAGTGGAGCAGTACAAGACTGACACTGCCAACATGAGCTTCGAGACTGGGGGGTTTGGGGAGGGGGAGGAAGAGGTGGGAGGCGATTCAGGAACAGCCCTACTGGGAAGGGCCACAGGAAAAGGCACAGCCTCAGCAGGGCCAGGCTCCAGTCTGAGCAAGAAAGGGAGAGAAGAGGCTGAGGAGGCTGAGGGCTTTTGCTTATGGCAGAAGGTGTGCACTAGAGGGCCCGTGGAAGGGGGGATTGGGGGAAAGGGAGACAGAGTCAGCCTGAGTTCTGTGAAGTCTTGGTGCCAGGCGAGCTGATGCATGCAAAGCACCGAGTGCAGGCCCATCTCCACAGAGACGGTCAGTGAACGTGCAGGCACCATTACCCAGCCGTCTGCTCAACTTGGCCCAGCCCCAACCGAGCCTGTGCCCATCCACGCTGCCCCTGGACCCAAGGGAAGTTACCCAGAAGGCCTGGAAGTGGCAGGTCTCCAGCAAGTCTCCGAGGTACAGAATCTGTCGGATTGGCCGCTCTTCTTGCTGGGAGGAGGACATGTTAAAGAGAAAAATGGCCTGGAAGCCTGAGAAGGATGGTGCTGGGTCCCAAACCACCATTCCCCACCTACGCTCATCTAGCTCCATTCTTCCAACAGTTCAGCTCAGAAAAAGAACCGGAAAACGAAGCCACCTCCTGCAGACGTCTGCAGGAGAGAAGGTGTTCACAACAGCACTATCTTTAACAGCAGAAGATGAGCAACAAGCAGCTCAAAGGAGCAAATGTGAGTCCACCACCAGCCTGGTGATAGGGATGACTAAATAAACTCCACACATCCATTCACTGACTCCACTGGGAGCAAGTCAACTCTCACGGAAGCGACAAGGAGGACCTGTCGATACACTGCAATCCAGGAAAAGCAAGAGGCAGAACACCATCTGGGTGGGGACGTGTGTATGTACCACACACATCCCTATTTCTGTGTCTATAGAGCATCTGTGGAAAGGTACCTGAGAAGTGTAAAGTGTTGCCTCTTGGGAGTGGAATGAGGTAGCTGTGGGACAGGAGAGGGAAGAAGTCTCACTTTGTCGACTGTATAATCCTACACTTTTAAAGTGTATACCATTTGCCTTTTTGTTTTTTTTTAAAGCCACCAGAACACACCCCTGAGTGATGTGGACAATCTCTCAGAAGGCAGGAACTCAGATACCCAGTCCCTTGCAGAGTAGAGTCACCCACCATTTCTCAGCTCAATTCACCAATGAGCAGGTAAGCATGAGAGCCTGCTGGACTGGGAGCTCCGTGAACACAAGGTCCCACTGCCTTACCCATTAATCAAATGATTAAATCAAAGCTGAGGCTCGCCTGGTCAGGCTTTGGCTTAGCCACAAAAATTCACTTCAAGACAGTCCTTTGATTTTCACTGAACAAACATTCATTAAAGGCTGGTTCTAAGCCAGACAAAACGTTGCTTTACATACTGGGGATTCCTGTGTTATTCCCCCTCAATCCAGATCTTCATGTCCTCTCCCTGCCCCCCACCCCCTCATGAGCCCCCATCCTCTCTTGCCTCATCTGGTGGTTTCCTCCTCAGCTGGGAACCCTCAGGGGGATCCTTCTAAAGCCTAACTTGACCCACATCACTGCATCACTGAAGCTTTAAAGTCCTCCCGTGGCTTCCAGTACCCTTTCTGAGTGTGACCACATTCAAAAAAGTTCATGGCTATGCTGACTTTCCTCTACCGTCCTGACAAGATGGCACCAAGTTATGGTTTTCCTCCAGGCCTCCTGAAGTGCTATTCCCTCTGCCTGGCTATCCCTTCCCTAGCTCTTCACCTAATACCTCATCTTCCAGACGTTCCCTTCTCCAGGAAACTTTCCCCAAACCCACCCCTGAGCACTCTGAGCTGTCACTGACAGGGGACCTGTCTGTCACCCTCACTGGACCATGAGCTCCGTTAGGGCTGGGCTGGCCTGCGGGCACTCAGTGAGTGCCTTCCCTGTGACCGCGTCCATCTTACCCCCATCCCCTTCCCTAAAAAACTTGGGAGCAGGAAGGATACGTGTGCCTGGTCGATCATGCACTTGCACAAAGTGAAGTCGGTGTGAGGCAGGTTGGTGAGGGCCTTCAGCAGGATCTGGGCAGTGACCGTGGTCTGGAAGAAGGCTGGGTTGAACTGGTACCTGCGAAGGGGAATGAGACATGTGGCAACAGTGGCACCTCCAGGTCCCCAAGCCTCACCAGGTGCCAGGCAAGATGTCCACTGCTTTGGCCACATTCAGGTCTGGGGCTTGGGAAGTGGACATGCCTGGGCTCCAATCCCACAATACTTTCTGGCCATATGGCTTTCATCTCCCTAAGTCTCGCTTTCACTCTGCAGATGGGGACGGTTAACCCTCACCACCACTCAATGAGGCAGATACCAAAAAGTGGTTCAAGTTTTAAAGGAGCATATAAAAAGCCATCTAGAGTAATGGGTAAGGCTCTGGAGCCAGACTGCCCAAATTTAAACTTCCCTGCTGGGTGACCCTGGACTACTTATTTTGAATTCTCGGTGCCTCAGTTTCCTCCCTTGCAAATGGGGACAACAACAATCATACCTACCTCACAGGGACAATATAGCAATACATATATAAGTTCATACACATAAAGGGCATACACAATAGTTAGCAGTGGGTATCACCAATAATGGTCTGAACAACCTCACAAATAAAAGCATGATTATCCCCATTTTACAGATGAGAACATTACACAGCTGGTAGTGTGTCAGGAAAGCAATTGAGGGGAAATAACTCAAATGCCCATCAATAAGAAAGCTGTAAGTAGGAGTCACACAGTGGAACACAATTCAGCAATGACAGTGAACAAACTAGAGTCACGTAAAAAAAACGGATAGTTCTCACAAACCTAGTGTTGAGCAGAAAATGGCAGACAAAGAAGACCTCATGCTGTATGATTCCATTTGTGTTAAGTTCAAAGCAGGCAAAACTGACCTAAGCTGATGAGGATGCATGCACGTGTGGTCAACTATCACAGAAAGCCAGGCCATGAGAGTGGTTACCAAAACGGGGGTGGGGGGGTTGATTGGCACAGAGCATATGCAGAGGGCTCTTGGGGTGCCAGCAACACTTGATTTTGCATTATGGATGATAATCGCATGGGTGTTCACTTATATTTATTTAACTGTACATTTTATGTACTATTTTGTGCACACGTTTTGCAATTAATGTCTTAAAAATGTACTCCCTCTCACCCCAACTTCCGCGGCTTCCTGGTCTTGCAAACCAAGAGAAGCCACATCCTGCAGGGTAACCCCCCCAGCCCCACCCTGTTTTGGGAGTGGTACCATTCTGGCTGCTGGCACAGGGGTGGCAACGGGGGCAGATACTCACAGCTTCAGGACAGCTAGGTTGGCTTCTAGATCATAAGCATTCTCCTTGGCCTGGGTCTCTACATAGCGCTCCAGGGTGGCCAGGTTCTCAGGATTGTACCTAGAAGAAGGGCAAAACAGGTGAGCAGTGAGGAGACAGGAGCTGATGCCACTTTATGGGGCCCATTATATCTTCTCTCTAAATCTGGCACTGAACACTTGCCCCATCCCAATCCTGAATCAGCACTATAACCTCTAGTAAAATCTGTCCATATCCAAGACTTCTTGCTTAAGCTCCAGACCCCACTGGAGTCTTGTCCTGGATGCCTCCCCCACCCCTTAGCCCATCAGTCCCTGTTTGGCCTCCTGAACATCTTTGCCACCCACCTTTTCCTCCTCTCCCCAGAACCCCACTCTGTTCCAGCCCCATCCTCTCCTACCTGGTCTTCCAGTCTTCCCCAGAATTACCCTGCCCCCCTACTCTCCACACACAAGCCAAAGGGATCTTTCTAAAGCACAAATATAACCAGGTCCCTCTCCTGCATAAAATCATTCTATAGTCCCCAGTGCTCTCCCTCCAGGATCTGGGCCCTTGCAATGTGGCTGGCTCCATTTCTCACCACACCTAACTCTCACTCCACATTTCAGCCTAACTATAATTAATGGCTTTCAACTCCTAAAGTCATTAAGCTAATCTTCTCTGAGAGCCTTTGTCCATAATGTTTCCTCCATCTAGAACACCATTCTTCCATTTTACCCAAGTCTAGTCTTTCCCTATACCTCTTTATTTACTTCATTTCCAGATCTTAACTTAGATTTTATTACCTTCAAAAAGCCTTCCCTGGCCCAGGCTCAGTTAGGTGTTCCCTTTACTTCAGACTTCCACAGCCACCTTAAGTTCTCCCCATTCTAGGCTGACCCTTCTGCCTGTGCTCCCTCCATCGTGGTCTTGACCCCTCAGCCTCTGCTTCCTCCATCACAGCCCTGACCATTCCCAGCCATCACTGTCTATGGTCAGTTCTATCTCGCCTCTGGACTGGGAACTCCATGAACTCACGGCCGGCAGCTGCCTTGGTCACCACTGGTCCCCCTGCATTACCCCACAATGACAGAGTAGATTTCAGTGAACATATGTCGAATAAGTGGCATGAGATAGAAAGAAGGGCGAGATCGAGAGACACAGTAAGACGGAGGAGCAGAGAGGCAGGAGACCGAGGGGCTGAGAGAAGGCTGAGGAACAGAGAGAGGGAGGCTTTCAGGCAATAAAGTAGAGAGAGCTGAGTGACAGCCAAGCTTCTCTCCCGCCTCTAGGTCTTTGCAGCGCTGTTTCCTTTGACATGCCCTCCTCTAGGATGACCCGCCTAAACACAAACACCTAGAATGACGAGGAGACTCCACCCAGAACAGTCCCAGGACCCGAACTACCCCTCGATGTTTCTGGAAAATCCTCTCCTCCACCCCACCTGGCCAGAAGCGCCCCCTCCGACTATGCTCAGACCTGTCGATACCCTTGAGTAACTTGCCCACGTTCGCTCTCATCTGTTCAAACATCGCCATGACCACCACAGCCTCTCACGCCTAGGATGAAGCCGAAAACCGAGCCGGCACGGTGTCCCCAAAGACGAGAAGCGGAAGAGGTGGCGGAAGCGGAAATACGTACTATTGCCTCTCCGGCCCCGGGGGGCGGGGAAAGGGGAGGCTCTTGCAGCTGCCAAGCTTTCCGGCTACCACGTGACTTCTTCCCAGCAGGCGCGATGGGCGCGTGCGCATTCTCTCAGTCCGCGCTGGACCAGCGGCGTGAGAAAAAGCCTATTCTATCCCAGTGCGCAGGTGCTCTCTCGGGTCGAGAAGGCGGGGCTAAGCTTTTCCCGGGCCTCGCGTTTTAGGTCTCGGAGCGCGCGCGTGTATAGGCGTGAACTCCCTTGCGAAGGAGACGAATTTCTCACCGCGGCCGCGTTGCGTGCGGCTGTGGATACATTAAAACGTGCGGGAGCGCATTTGTTGTAGCTCTCCCTTTGGGCCAGATCTCGAAAAATGTGCTCCCTGAGGTCCCCTCTGGCCCAGGCCTGGGCACTTGAGGCAGGACTCTGAGATCCCAGTTTCAAGTTCTGAACCCTGGTATCCACCTTCCCTCCCAGGTCCACGGGGAGAGTCCCGCAGGGCTGTTTTGCTCTGCCTGGCAGGGGCTGTGGTGAGGGGCTCCTGGACCACGTGGGATCGCACCCATTCCCCATTAGGTTCCAGTCTTGGGGGCTGAAGCTTGTCTGGGGCAGAAGGCAAGCGCCCCATATGTGTTTAGTCTCTGCACATGTCAGGCGCGAGTGCACAGGCAGGTGCCGTGTACCTGGAGGCGTGTGTTCTGTATACATACACGTTGTGCAGGCGGGTAAGCAGGCATTTGCCACGTCTGCAGGTCTATGAACCAAACAGGCGAGTACTACGTAAATGCATGTATGTTTCCCAATTGAACAGGCACATACACTATGCGGCCATCCCCTCTGCAGATCTGCCACTTCCAGGTTGTGGCCAAACCCTCAAGCACCCAGCAGAGCTTCAACTAAGGCCCTGGCCCAGAACGGGGGGAGGGAGTGCTAAGGCACACACACACACACACACGTAGAGGTCACAATTAAGATCATTTGCATCTCATTTACATCCAGCCCCGGTGCCTGGGGGTGGATCAGGTCCCCTGGGTCCCAGGCAAGCTGCCCCTCACAGGCTCTCAAGACCCAAGGGACAGGGGGTGGAGCCGGCTGCACCGCCCTGCACTGGGGCAGGAAGCGAGAGTGGGGAGGGGGGAGGCCGCAGCTCGCGGGCGCAAAGCGGGTGCCTGGTGTGGAGGGAGGGAGGGAGGGAGGTTCCAGCACTCGAGCCCTGAGGCCCTGCTGGCCCCTGGGCGCAGGCCCAGCTCCGGCCCCCAGGGATGGACCTCGTGGACCCTGACATCTTTAATAGGGACCCCCGGGACCACTACGACCTGCTGCAACGGCTAGGGGGCGGCACCTATGGGGAAGTCTTCAAGGTGAGGAGCCCCTCCCCCCATCTACCGTCTCTATCACCCTCCAAGCGGTGACTTTAGAAGGAGGCCTGGGAAGGGAAAGGGATGTAGGGGGGCCTTGGCCTTGGCTCAGGGATGCTGAGGAGGGACTCAGGGGAGCGGGGCCCTTCTGACTTCCAACTTCCCCTTACAAGGCCCGAGAAAAGGTGACGAGGGACCTGGTAGCATTGAAGATGGTGAAGATGGAGCCTGGTGAGATGAGGACCCAGGAGCTCCCTCCCCACACCCCTACCCCCAGCTCCTGGGACCCCAGGATGGCCTCTCCCATACCCCCCTTCCTGCAGCGGCTTTTTCTCTCCCCTCCTCCTCGAAGATGATGATGTCTCCACCCTTCACAAGGAAATCCTCATCTTGAAAACTTGCCGGCACGCCAACATCGTGGCCTACCATGGGAGTTATCTCTGGTGAGGAGCCTGGGCCCAGCCCTGGGACCCAGCCAGCCCCCAACCTGCAACCCTCATTTCAGATTGGGGTACCCCTAACTTGATCCCCCAAATCTAAACCCCTATTTCTGACCAGGGCCACCCCTAACCTGATCTCCAATCCTGAACTCCCATTTCTGACCTGGGCACCCAAACCTGACCATCAGTCCTGAACCCCCATTTCTAACTGGGGCACCACTAACTTCATAGCCAGTTCCAAGATCTGTTTTCTGACCAAAGCACCCCCTATTCTGATCCCCAATTCAGAACTCCCATTTCTGACTTGGGATCCCAAAACTGATCCCTTCATAGTAACCAAATGTGAAACTCAAGTGTCTTCACACTAATCTGTCATCATTCTGGCTTTTGGGTCCCTGAGTTTCACTTTCTGCTTCTTTAATATGAACCCTTCAATTCCCTGACCCAAAAATGAATATTTTCATTTTTGATACCCCAATAATGACTTCTGCCTCCCAGACCTGGCACCCTGGGTCTCTCTCCCCTCCCAACCTCCCCAACCTGTGAGATGTCTACCATATCTCCTGGGTTAGCATGGGCAAAAGAGGGTGCCCTGGGTTTGGAGCCAAAGACCTAGGTTCGAGTCCAATTGACTGTGAAAGCACATATCCTCTCTGAGCCTCAATTTGCCATCTGTAAAATGGGGAGCTAGAGAAATGACTGCTATTCCATTGGAGTGCTTGTTGAACTGGAACAAGATGGACAAAAAACTAGGGGCTTTCCTATAAATAATATTGTTACTACCATCATCATCATCATTGTCCTCATCGTTATTATTATTATTATCATTGAACCGTTGTAGGCTGCAGAAGCTCTGGATCTGCATGGAATTCTGTGGGGCTGGTTCTCTCCAGGACATCTACCAGGGTGAGAGGAGGGATAAGGGAATCCAGGCACCTTCCACATCTTGTGTCCACCTCTCCTGTCTCCTCTTGTCTGTGTTTGCTTCTGCCTGGGATACTTTTTCTGGACCCATAGCTCATGCACTGAGCTCCTGCTCTGGGCTGGGCCCTGCCCCCCAGGAACTGACAGCCCACCCCAATCTTTCAGCCTGCAAGGATCCCTTCTACCTTCCCTCCCCAGTATCTGTCGCTACTCCACCCCCCCATATTTGTCTCTGCTTCCCTCACCCATCTCTGTGTCTACATTTTCTTATCAAGGAAGATCTATCCGTGTATTGGAATATTTCTGCATTTCTGGTTCATAGTCGATGCCTAAGTGTCCACTGAATGAGTGAATGAATTTCTGGATCTCTCTCTCAGCCTGCCGTTCACTCTCAGAGAATTTGAGGGTAGGGATGGGCCTCTGCACAGCTCTCTGAATTTCTGATGCCCACCTCTGTCTTCCACCTTCTCCCTGATTCCCTCCAGCCCAAGCCTTCAGGTGTCAGAAAAGGAAGGACTCAGAAGTCCTCAAGGGGGGGTGGAGGGGGAACTGAGGCCCATTGAGAGGAGATGGCTCACATAGCAGTTACACCTGATCTGTGACCACCTCTTTGTGTCTCTCTGACAATCTATCTCTTGTCTCTCTCCACCCTTCTGTGTCTTTCTCTTTCTAAATATGTCTGTTTTCCCACAAGCTGCTCCCTGATCCTCTCTTTCCTGACCATCTCTTTTTCTCTCTGCTTCAGTTGGGATCTGTCCTGCTTCTCTGTCTGTTTCTCTCCATCTCGGTGTCTCTGCCTTCCCTCATTTTGCAGTCACCTCACTCTCCTGGTCAGAGCATGCCCCCCACCCCCTGCCCGACCATGGCTCCCGTTTCCCTTTGAAGAGATGCCCAAAGTCCTCATGGAGTCCTGGTCTGACCCCGGCCTCCCCTAGTCCCGTCACCTCCCACCCACCGCTGACCTACTTCTCCTCCCACCGCTTTCCTCCTCTTCATGGACTCCAGACTCCGTACCACTCACCTCGCTGCTTTCCCACTAGCCACACTCCCCTCAGATCAGGCCACTCACGTCTTTACCCAAATGCCATCTTCTCAGAGGGGCCGTCCCTGACCACCCCAGCAAAAACTTCATACCCCTCCCTACACTTATTTCCTGTTGTCCTTTCCTGCTTCGTTTTGCGTCTCACTATTTAGAAACATCTCACATTCTGTCTGTTTTACTCATTTCTCTTGTATACCGTCTGCCTCCCCCACTGGAATGTTCTCTCTGCAAGAGCAGTGTCTTCGTTCACGGCGCCTGGCACCCATCTGCTCTGTCTCCCTCTGGCCTCTGCGTTGCCGCTTCTCTGTGGCTCAGCAGCCCTCTGTCTCGCCCCCCTCGTGGCACTCTCCCGGGCAGTGTGGGTGGCAGCCGGGGACACCTGGGTCCAGGTTCCCTGGCTCCCCACCTAACGCTGTGCCTTGGGCGACCTTTGCAGTGACTGGCCCCCTGTCAGAACTTCAGATCAGCTATGTCTGCCGGGAAGTGCTCCAGGTGAGGCGAGGCCTGAGTGGGGCCAGGGCCCTGCAACCCACCCCACCCCTGGCCCCCACGCCCACCCTCCCACCTCTGTGCCAGGCACTCACAGCTCCCTTGCCCACCCCTCTCCCCAGGGACTGGCCTATTTGCACTCACAGAAGAAGATACACCGAGACATCAAGGTCGTCTGGGGGCAGTGGGGTGGCATTGGGGGCATGGGGGCCCAGGGGATGGGAGTGGCATTTGGGATCTCAGGGAGCTGGGTAGTGTTGAGCTGTGGGGCAGGGGAGCCCGGGGCGGGGGGCAGTCTTGGGCTGCGGAGGGGATCTCTGACAGCCTCTGACCCCCTCTCTTGCCCGCAGGGAGCCAACATCCTCATCAATGACGCTGGGGAGGTCAGACTGGGTGAGTGCAGCTGGTGGGGGTGGGCAGGGGGGCCGGCTGGGGGCCTGGGGGACCCCAGGTGACTGTCTCTCCCTCTGCCTCCAGCTGACTTTGGTATCTCAGCCCAGATTGGGGCAACGCTGGCTCGACGCCTCTCCTTCATTGGGACACCTTACTGGTGAGGGGTGCCTGGCAGGCAGCTGGGGTGGGTGGGGGGCAGCGGCTTTTCCCACCCTAGTTCTCAGGAGTCTCCTTCCTGGCACCTTGGCCCGTGGTCTTTCTCTGTCGAACATGCTGTCCTGGCTCTCTCTTGAGTTTTTCATTTCCTCGCATCTCTCCAGGTTTCTCTGTGTTTGTCTCATTTTTAACTTGATCTCTGCCTCCCCATCTCCGTCTATTTCTGTCTTTTCCCTCTCTGTCCAAAAGTGGCCTCCTTGTCCTTGGTTTCTGTCCCTCACTCTGTCTCTCTTTGTCTCTGGCTCCCCGTGTCTTTCTGTCTCAACTTCTGCCTCCCTCTCCATCTCGCCGTTTCTCTCTCCCTCTGGCTCTGTCTACTGCTCGTCTCCCTTCTACCTCTCTGTGTCACTCCCCACACCAAGGCCTCTCCCCCCTTCTCTTGCCTTCCCCTCCCTGTGCTGCCCCTGGCTCTCTGAGGGTCTCTGCCCCCAGGATGGCTCCAGAAGTAGCGGCAGTGGCCCTGAAGGGGGGATACAACGAGCTGTGTGACATCTGGTCCCTGGGCATCACGGCCATCGAACTGGCCGAGCTGCAGCCACCGCTCTTCGACGTGCACCCTCTTCGGTAGGTGGGCATGGTGGGACCCCGGGGCCCAGAAGCCCTGCCCAGCCCTGACCCTGCAGACCCCCCAGCCTGCCTCCCTGCATTTCAAGATCCTCCTGCAGGAGACCCCTTTCCTCAGAGCCCAATCTGAGCCCCTCAAGGATTTCCCCAACCCAGAAAACCTCTTCAGCCCTCCACACCAGGAACCCCCATCCTGAGCTTCCCTGATATAAAGGCGCCCCCTGGGGGTGGCGTCCTGGCACCTGTAACACCCCAACCTCACTCTCCCCCCACCTACCCCCACCCCCGTTGATCTCTGGCTGACCTCAGGGCTGTAGGACTTCTGGGAGGGTCTGGGGACCCCTCCAGCCATGAGGTCTCTCCCTACTCTTCTAGAGTTCTTTTTCTCATGACCAAGAGTGGCTACCAGCCCCCCCGGCTAAAGGAAAAGGGCAAATGGTGAGAGAGGGGATTGTGGGGGAGGGAGGGAGTGGGCAGAATTAAGGTTGGGGGGCTGATGGGAAGGCTCTGGTTCCCTAGCCCCAGAACCTGGCTTCTTCCTCCCCAGGTCAGCTGCCTTCCACAACTTCGTCAAAGTTGCCCTCACTAAGAGCCCCAAGAAACGACCCGGCGCCACCAAGATGCTCAGTGTAAACCTCCCCTCCCTAAGAAATTTCCCCCAAAACTCTTGTCACCCCAGAATTCCCCAGGGCCTTCCACGACTCCACAGAACTTTCGTAATTTAATTCCACAGAAACCCTGTGGCCCTTTCAAAGTCCCTAGCCCCCCAGAATTTTCCAGGATCTCCCCCAAACCTTCAAATTGTTCCCCAGACCTTACAAGAGTCCTGAATTGCCAGAATGCACAAATTTCCACGGGCGTCAAGATCCATTCCTCTGTGTCCTTTTGGAATTCCAGGGGAACCCCATCCCCTCTAAGACAGTTCTGGAATTCTCTAAGCACCCCCTCCAGGAACCCCAAATTCTTCTAGGCCCCTAAAACTACTCCAAATCCCTTCAGGTCTCGAAACTCCTTAGCCTTCCTTTCCTTCCCTCTCAATTGACACTTTCCCCCATCCAGATCCCAGTAGACAAGTTCTCAAGACCCTGTCCCAACCCCTCTCTCCACACCAGTCCTCTCTCTGCTGATACTCTCCTCCCCTCCTCTAGCACCAACTGGTGTCCCAGCCTGGGCTCAGTAGGGCCCTGATCCTAGATCTTCTTGATAAACTGAGGAATCCAGCAAAGGGACCCCCAGCTGGCGAGATTGAGGACGAGGAGCCCGAGGTGAGAGCCCTGGCTGATGGCGGCATCAAAGCCTCCTGGCCTTTGCTCAGGCCATTCCCTCTGCCTGGAGTGCTTCCAGCCTTCCTGCTGCCTCTCTTAAGAGGAGAAAAGAAGAGGGAGGACGGGGCACCTGGCACAGGGCTGGAGACACAGAGGGTTATAGGGGAGAGGAAGGCTTGAGGCTGGGCCCACAGGGTATTGGGGGGCTACTTTGGGGCTGGGAGCCCTGATGTGGCTGCGCCTCTGCCCAGATACCCCCTGCCATCCCTCGGCGAATCAGATCTACCCATGGATTCAGCTCTCTGGGGGTCCCAGATGCAGACTGCAGTCGTGAGTAGAGAACTCTTAAGCTTGGGGACCCCAGAACCTCTAACAGACCCAAGAGACCTCCATCACCCCCCATCAGACTGCCAGGGACTCCCATTAGTACCTGACCTTATTACAAGCCCCAGTGGCCCTCGTCACTCCCAGACAGACCCTAGGATACCTCCAGCACCAGCTGACTCCTAAAGAGAGCCCCAGAGCCTCTGTCATCCCCAACAGGCCTGCCAAGACCCCATCACCACCTGACCCCATTAGAGACCCCAGAGACCCACAAAAGATCAGAGACCCCCCACAGACCCTGTGAGATCCCCCCATCACCACCCTGACCCCAAAAGAGACCTCAGAAATCTCTTATACCCCCCCAATCCCAAGTTCTGAAAACCCTCTATAACCTCTGTAAGCCCCCAATTCCCTGATCCCAAATCCTAACCTCCAAATGAAACCCTTGTCAACCAAGACCCCTCCAAGAGACAGTCCCAATCCCCAAGACCCTGACTCCAAGTCCCCCAAATTGTTCTCTTCCCAAAGCTGTCTCTGTAGACTCTCCCCAACTGTGTTACGTCTCCCCCTACCCCTCAGGACGGCACATGGAGTTCAGGAAACTCAGAGGAATGGAGTCCAGACCCCCAGCCAATACCGTGAGCCACTTCCCCCTGCTCTCCTCAGGCACCCCCACCTCCCTAGACCGCTGCTGACCCTTCCTCTGTCCGGCAGGCTCCCTCCCAGCCCCCTGGAGATGTGAGGAGCAGCAGCCCCAGGTCAGAGCCCTCCAGGGGGGAGGGGAGGGGCAGGGATGTCCATAGGAGTCACCTAAGGCTCAGGCCTGTCACTCTTCAGGAGGCACCTGTCGGAGTCTGATGACGACTATGACGACGTGGACATGTAAGATGGGGCCCGGCCCTGAGTGCCACAGTTCCTCAGCTCAGCCCCCACCTTCCTACAAACCCCCAACTTGACCAGCACCTTCTTTCCACCCCTGACCCCTGACTGAGTGTGCAATGCAGCCCCTGCCTTCCTCCTACCCTGGGCCCCCAGCCCAGCCTGCATCTTCCTTCATCCCCAACCCCTGACCCCCAAGACAACCTCCAACCTGTCCCCCAACTTCCTTCATCCCTAACCTCGGATCCCTATCCCTGTCCCAACCTCAGCCCTCACCTCCTTCACTTCTAGACCCAGTCCCAGCCTCAGCCCTCATCTTTCTTCTACCTTCTTATAGGACCTTTGACCTGACCCCCAAATTCAGTTTCCACCTGCTCTCAATCCCAGACCCAATCCTGGTTCCTGGTTCCTTCCAGAATGTCTTCCTGCCTCAACCAAGATACCATCCAACTCAGCCCTGGTTCCTCAGCTACAGCCTAGTCCCTAGCCCCTCCCTGATTTTGCTTCAACCCCCAGGCCCACCCCCAGTCCTCAGCTTTAGCCCCAACCCTCAACCCCAAGTCCTCATCTTTCTTCATCTTCTCATCCAACCTCAGGCTGAACCTTGACCCATTGAAATTTCCCCAATGCCAGACTCTTAGCCCCAGACTCAAACCTCAACCCCAACAGTCAATCCGAGCCCCCATCTTCCCCCAAGCCCAGGGCCAGTGTCAGCCACACGGCTTGTATGTAGTGGGCAGCCAGTGGGACCCTGACACACAGGAGCTAATATTAACTGTGGTACTAGGTGGTTGTGAAGTTCAGAGTGCTAGCACAAGACCTGACGGGCTTCAGTGCTTGACAGTGCTTGAGTTGCTGTTGTAATTATCATCACTGATATTAGTCTTTTAGTCCAGCTCCTGTTCAGACTGAGTCACCCCCTTACCTTCCTGACCTCACACCCCAATCTCCAACTCCAGCCTTCAACCATCCCACTGTCCCCCAGTCTTTGTTCCCAGACCCCACCCACTAACCCCATCTTTATGTTTCAGCCCCACCCCTGCAGAGGACATCCCTCCTCCACTGCCCCCCAAGGTAAAGCCCTGGGCAGGAGCTGGGAGGCTGGGGCCTGGGACCCCTGGGGAACCAGGAAGCCAGGCTTATCAGATGCTGAGAGGCTGGGCTCTCCAGGGCTGGGATCTGGGATGATGGGGACATTGGGATCTGGAAGCGGCATCCCTGAGCCTATTGGTGGGATTCGAAACACTGGCCAGTAGCTGGTTCTAGGGGCCCTCTGTTGCATCCAGCATTAACACTTTAGTAGTTGCTGGAGTGTGTGGAAGCCCAGAGGTCACAGGGGAGGATTGGAGTGGTGGAAGGGATGTTGGGGGGAGGGTCAGAGCCACGGCTGAATGTCATTTCAGGTAGAGGTGGGCATTGGGGTTGAAGGCCACCCCCTCTCTGAGCTCATCTGATGTATCTCCCCATGCCCCTTCCCTATCCCCAAAGCCCAAGTTCCGTTCTCCATCGGATGAGGGTCCTGGGGGGGCTGGGGACGAGGGAGAGCTGGGCCCCGGGGTGCTGGTCCGGTGTGCCAGTGGGCCTCCCCCACGCACCCCTCGCCTGGGACCTCCCCCAGCCACCCCCAGCCCCCACCTCACCGCCCATTCAGGTAATGGGGCAGGCCAGGGAGGGGGGGTAGGCAGGGGTGGGCACCGGGGACTGATTGTCCCCCCCAAACCCTCCCAGAACCTTCACTCTGGAGCCCAGACCCCCGGGAGCCCGACCAGCCCCCACGGCTGCCCCCCAAGAAGGAAAAGATGAAGAGAAAGGTGAGGCAGCCATGCTGAGTACTCACACCTGGGGATGGGGCTGGGGGTGCCTGGCAGGAGTGGGGTGGCAGGAGGACCAATGATATCAGTTGACATTTCCTGAGCCCTTCCTCTCTGCCAAACACCTTATGTCTTTGCGTGGAGTAACACGTCTGACCTCTCACAGATAGGGGTAGATATCACAGAGCTAGAGATTACACCCCATTTTACAGATGGGAAAACGGAGGCACAGAGAGGGTAAGGAGCTAGCCCAAGGCCATAGGCCTTTGAGGAGACAGAGGCAGGATGTGAATCCTGCATTCTTGCTCTGGAGCCTGTAGTCTTCACCACTGCACCTTCCTGTCCCCTGCTTCCCTTTGCTACATCCTGTCGACTGGATCTGCTGCCCATGGCCTGCCCAGGGATGCGCCCACCTCGTGAAGCTGTTCAATGGCTGCCCCCTCCGGATCCACAGCACAGCTGCCTGGACACACCCCTCCTCCAAGGGTGGGCATTTAGGAGGGTGGAGGAGAGCCTGGGAGGGGTGGGGAGGGGTCTTCCTGGAAGGAGCAAAGGCAGGCGCAGGGGTAGGGCCTTCATGGGTGGGCGAGACAAAGCTGAAGCTGGGGCAGAGCCTGGGGTTACAGTTGGGCTTTGGGGATTAAAAATGGGTAGAGGGAAGATGAATTTGAGAGGGAAAACTAGGAAAATGAGAATTTGGGGACCAAGAGTGTCAGAATGTAGCAGAAAGGTCAGAGTTTGGGGTACAAGATGGGAGGACGGAAAGTCAGTTGAAGGTTAATAGTAGGGAGACGGGGATCACCGTTTGGGGGTCAGGAGTTTTGCAGGTCAGAATGCAGTGGGAAAGGTCAAAGGTGTGGAGACAAGGTGTGCTGGGGGTAAGTGTTAAGGAAACAGGATCAGGGTTTAGGGGTTATGTTGGACAGGAAAAGTCACATGGAGGTCAGAGGTTGAGGATCAGTATTGAGATCAGGTTAGAATTTGGGGGTCAGAACTGGGGAGGGAGAAGGGCAGAGCATACAGAGAGTCAGAGGGCCTAAGTTTGGGGTCAGATCTGAGGAGACAGAGGGTTGGTATTGACGGGTCAGAGACGGAAGAATCAGGGACTGGGCTAGAGGACCGGGTTAAGATTGGGGAAACCGAGGCTGGCAGTGTCAATTGGGAAGTGAGAATTGGAGAACAAAGGGTCAAATCTGGGGCACAGTGCCAGTGATTGGGGTCAGAGTGGGGGAATCTGGGGGCCCCTGAGGATAAGGCAGGTCCCAGCTTCCTTATATTGGTCCCCACAGATCAGCACCTGCTCCTGGGGGCAGAGGAAGGCATCTTCATCTTGAACCGGTGTGACCGGGAGGCCACGCTGGAGATGGTGAGGCGCAGCACCGAGGGTGGGGCAAGGGCAGGGCTTGGAGTTGGGGGTTCCTGGGCTGTTACAGGAACCATTCCCTCCCCTATTCTCTATAGCTCTTCCCTGGCCGGACCACCTGGGTGTACTCCATCAACAACGTCCTCATGTCTCTCTCAGGTCTGGCTGTGAGTTGGGTGGGAGAGGGCAGGGTCAGAAGTCAAGGGGTCGAGGGTCAAGGAGCTGAGAGTTAGATGGGCACAGTGGAAAAAACTTAGGCTCCCCTTTCACAGAGCCCTCGGTTCAAATCCCAGCCACTTTTTTGCTGTGGGACTTAGGGCAAGGGACTTCTGCTCCTGGAGCCTCAGTTTCCTTACCTGTAAAATGGAACTCACAGTAGTCTCCATGTATTAGTCAGGGTTCTCTAGGGAAACAGAATTGACAGGAGATATCTGTAAACAGTATGAGATTTTATAAAATTCTCTCATGTGACCGCGGGGATGCACATGTTCAAATTCCGCAGGCAGGATGCAAACCAGGGGCTCCGTTGAAGGTCCTTGTTAAGTTCCCAGGAGGTGGTGACTGTCTGAAGTTGAGCTGGAAAATTCTCTCGGAATGCTGAAATCACTTCCCCTTTTAAGGCATTCAACTAATTGGATAAAATGTCACTCATTGCTGATGGCAATCTCCTTGGTTGATTGTAGATGTAATCAGACATCTATGCAATCAACTCACTGATGATTAAAGTCCATTAATGTCCTCGTATTATAATTAGCCCAGTGCTTGCTCGACCAAACAACTGGGCACAGTTACCTGGCTGAGTTGACATGTTAGCCTAACCATCACACTCCACCTCTCAAGTTATTTCTGTAATAGGTAATTTCTACAATAGAAATTGCCTTTGATGTTCAGATGATCATGAGAACTTATTCCACATTTTACTAAGACAGAGTGAGCAAGATTAAAATATTGTGTGAGATTGTTTGATAGATATTTTGTGTAAATGAAGTTCTAATTTGGGGGCAATCGCCAAGCCAAATAGGATTCATGAGCTAAGGATTAAAGAGTTGGTTAAAGTCACATCTGTGATGGGAAAACTTTAGAAGAATTTCTGGACATGTTTCCTCTTAAACTATGCAATATGTGTAACTGCATCTGACTGTTGTCAGTAACTTCTTAGGCAGCTACAAGCTCCATGAGGGTTCACCAGGGCCAAGCCCAGTGCCTGACCTCCAGCAGGCACTGCAAATGCATTGAGTGAGAAAGAAATGAATGAAAAGGGCTTAAGACTTGCTGCCTCAGCCTTTAAAACAAAGGGATGGGACCAAGTGTAGGGGTGGGGGAAGGGAGGGAGAACCCAGGGTCCTTTAACTGCCTGCTTCCCCCACATACACGCACCCTGCAGGAAAGACCCCCCACCTGTATTCTCATAGCATCCTGGGCCTGCTGGAACGGAAAGATACCAGAGCAGGGAGCCCAATCGCACACATTAGCCCCCACCGGCTCCTGGCAAGGTACCAGTCCCCCTGCAGCCCCCGACCCTTCTCATCCCGGCCCTACTGCTGACCCTCCTCCCATTCACGCCTACTGCCTTCTGCAGGAAGAACATGGTCTCCACCAAGATCCAGGACACCAAAGGCTGCCGGGCGTGCTGTGTGGGTGAGAGACCCCCGCGGGAGTGCGCGGCCAGGGGCAGGGTTTGGGGCCCGCATCCTCCCCTAGAAGGTTGCCGAGTTAAGGCAGGATGTCCGGGGCCCCGGGAGCCAGGCGTGGCGGTCTGGTAGTCAGGCCTTGGGGACCGGAGGGGGTGGGGGTGGGAGATGTGGAAACTGACCCTGACCTATCCCTCCCCCATCCCCCCACAGCGGAGGGGGCAAACTCCGGGGGCCCGTTCCTGTGCGGGGCCCTGGAGACGTCCGTGGTCTTGCTCCAGTGGTACCAGCCCATGAACAAGTTTCTGCTCGTCCGGGTAGGGGGCCGTCGGGGCTGGGGGCCCAGGGGGGTGCCGCTTCCCTTCCGAGCTCCATGAAGCCCCACCTCAGCCCTGCCCCCAGGACCCGCTCACCTGCGGCGCGTGCTGGGGGTCCCGGCCCCGCACACCTGGGTGTAGCTGGTCCTCAGGCCGTGTGCCCCACCCCGGGTCTCTAAGGCGCGGGCTTGGAGGCCCCGCCCCTCAGTGGCCACGGTGCCCCGCCCCCACAGGAAGCCACGCCCACCGAGGCCCCACCCCTCGCCTTCTAAGGCAGCACCCACTTACCTCTTGGATGCCTCGCTCCCTGATATTTCTACGTGGCACCCCCCGAGGCCCCGCCCCCAGGCCCCGCCCCGGGCCTTCTTTGAGCCCGCCTCTCCCTGTGCGGCCCGCAGCAGGTGCTGTTCCCGCTGCCGACGCC
>JAQZBX010032841.1:15770-25815 GCA_029593785.1 Cabassous unicinctus | reverse complement strand
GGGGTCTGTGCCTCTCTGCACCGTGCTTTCCCACGCAGGTCTGGGACCCCTTTTTTCTTTTTTTAACAGGAGGTACTGGAGATCAAACCCAGGTCCTCCATATGGTAAACGGGAGCTCAATTGCTTGAGCCACATCCGCTTCCCTGCAATATCAATTTTAAGACTTTGGTTTTTCTAAACAATTGGTCTCATTTTAGAAATGTAGGCCTTTCTGTAATATTGAGCTGGTATGTTTTACTTCTGTTCCCTGGGAGTACAAATGAGGTCTTGTTTGCATGAATCTTGGAAATTATGATAGTTATGAGCCATTGCAATTTTTTTTTGTAATTCCCCCCCCATGGCTTCCTCATCTGTTTGCTTGTTTTTGCTCATTGTTTTTTTTTTGCTTGTTTATGCTCGTTGCTTGTTGTTTTTGCTTGTTGTTTTTTGTTCATTGTTTGTTTTTTTCCTTTAGGAGGCACCAGGAACTGAACCCAGGACCTCCTGTGTGGGAGGCAGGTGCTCAACTGCTTGAGCCACATCCACTCCCTACTCGTTGTTTTTATTTTTGTTTGTCTACTCATTGTTGGTTTTTTTTAGGATTTTATTTATTTATTCCCCCCTCCTCATTGTTTTTGTGCTCGCTGTCTGCTCTCTGTGTCCATATGCTGTGTGTTCTTCTGTGTCTGCTTTTCTTCTCCCCAGGAGGCACCGGGAACCAATCCTGGGACCCTCTGCAGTGGAGAGAGGCTGCTTAATCTCTTGGGCCACCTCAGCAGCTTGGTCTGCTGTGTCTCTCATTGTCTCTCTTCTGTGTCTCTTTTTGTTGCGTCATTTTGCTGTACCAGCTCTCCATGTGGGCCAGCACTCTGTGCAGGCCAGCACTCTGCATGGGCCAGCAGTCTGCTCAGGCCAGCTTGCCATGCAGGCCAGCTTGCTCTTCACCAGGAGGCCCCAGGAATTGAACCCTGGACCTTCCAAATGGTAGATGGGAGCCCAACTGCTTGAGCCACATCTGCTTCCCTGCTCATTGTTTTTTACTTGTTGTCTGCTCATTATTGCTAGTTGTCTGGTTGTTGTTTTTTTCTCGTCTGCTCATTGTTATTTTGCTCGTGTGCTCCTTGTTTTTGCTCAATGACTGTTCATTGTCTGCTTGTTGTTTTTTTGTCTTCTTTAGGAGGCACTGGGAATGGAACCTGGGACCTCCCATGTGGGAGGTGGACACTCAACTGCTTGAGCCACATCCGCTCCCTCTGAGCCATTGCAATTTGATTAACAGGAAGTCCTCTCTTTGCCTGGGGCTTTCCTCCACAAATATTTCTGCGTTATCAATGTTCAATATAGGAAAGTGGGTATAGCTCTGTGGTTGAGTGCCTGCTTCGCATGTACAAGGTCCCAGATTCAACACCCAGTACCTCCTAAAAAAAAATTTAATGTAGCTGGACATCCAGGGTCGCTACTGGTCACTTGTTTCTCTGGAGATCACCAAGATACTCCATCTTTTTTTATCATGCCTTTTCAAGGAAAGCCCACAACAAAATTACCTAGGTAGAGTTTGTTGTTGCTTTTGTGGATATGTCTAACTCCTATCATTTTCCCCCAAGGCACGAGATGAAGAAACTTTTGAATCCAGCACTCTCCTGTGACCCTTTTCACACCCTTAGATACCCTTCAGTGTCCTTAGCTGTGAAATGGATATCACTTAATGGATGTAGAATGCAGTCACGGTGCCTGGTATGTGATAGATTGTTTCTTTTCTCCTTGAAGTTCATCATTGACTAATATGAAACCCTCCAAACCCTGCATTTTCTGAGCTTCTTCTCCACTTAGAGTCTATGCCACATCACTGAACATTTAATTACACATAATTGTATGCCATCTTCTTTGATATCAGATCTCCAACCTTCCATAGCTCTGTGTGTCTCCTTTGTTGCACTAGTTATAATTGCAACTTTATTTTTTGTGTGATTGATTATTGTATGGCCCTATTATTTAAGCTCTGTGAAGGCAGGGACCATGACTGATCTATGCAATATTCTCAAAATTTAGCATAGTACCTGACACATAGTAGGACCTCAATATTCATGGAATGAATGAAGGAATGAATGAATGTTTATATTTTGTAGTTTTAATGCCCCAGAAATAAATGGCTCATTTCTCAAATTTTCACCATAATGCTCTGCACATAGTTCTGATTGCTTTTCTCTCTTTAGACATCCTTGGCCTTTCAGAATTGAATTAGTTACTTTCATTATAAAGGCAATATAACTACATTTCAGAAAATGGTGTGTAGGGTTGTAACAATAATTCTGCATATAATATGAATTTCATCATACTACATATAAAAATTGATGGCCTTTTTTCCTTATTTTTATTTCATTTCCATTTTCTACATGAGTCCTCATTTAAATGGTGTGTCCATTTTCCAATATCAGTTGTGAAGAGTTTGCATCAGTCTTGTCAGGCAACAGAAGGAACGGAAAGGATTTTGCTCAGATATGTCAAAATAATAAATCTAAATCTCTGGCATTTGCAGATTTGATAAAAAACAGCTGCCCAGGAGTGTAGTTAAAAAAAAAAATAACAAGAAAACCTATTACCTCTCTTCTCCCCTGCCATTTCCTTTAAGTATTGGGGTTAGAATGCTGGTCTGTGGGCCTAAACATATGACCCTATTTGGCCTGGGCTACCAGGTGGATTTTCAGCAAATGTGCTCAGAGGCAATGGGTATAAAATAAACGAGAAGCAAGCTGGATTGGGTAGTCACTGCCTACTGTGGAATCCATCCCATCTCCTGAAGGGCATGAGTCCTGATCTGACATCCTGGCTGGATACGTACATGGTGAGGATGGGATGGGAAAGTTCCTCTCAGATGTAATTCCTCCTGGGAAGCCTTACTTGGTTCTTTCAGGTTCAGCTATTCACCTTCCACCTATCCTATTTACAACCGGTATTTCATTGTACTATAACATGTACTGTATGCTTGCCCAGGAGCCTGTGAGCATTTTGAGGGGAGGGACAGTGCATTTATCTTTGTAATAATAGCAACTGCTGCCGTTTGCTGGGTGCCCACCATGTGCTAGGCAATACTTCTATATCCCACTCAATCCACACGTTTATTACATTGGTACTTTTTAAAAATATCAATTAAATGAGGAGGGAAGTGGATATTGCTCAAGTGATTGGGCTCCTGCCTACCATATGGTAGGTCCGTGGTTTGGTTTCTGGTGCCTCCTAAAGAAGACAGCAAGCTGGGGTGACGGGCAGGCGCAGCAAGCTGACACAAGAAACACAAGAAGAAAAACATAGACACAACAAAGCAGGGAGTGAAGGTGGCTCAAGCAATTAGGTGCCTCCCTCCCACATCAGAGATCCCGGGTTCAGCTCCCCATGCCTTCTAAAGAAACAAAGAAGATGAACAGACACAGCAAGTGCAAAACAACGAGGGGGTGGGGAGAAAATAAAATAAATCTTAAAAAAAAAAAAGTCTCAGAATTTAAAGAGACTTGCCCAACATTACGTATCTGAAACTAGAGCTTGGATAAGAACTCAGGTGGGTGTGATTCCAATTGCTTAGTCTCATGTCTGGCTGGCACTCAACAGGCACTCAGTGATTATTGGGATAACAGTTTTTCACCTGTTATGGGATTGAATTTCAGAGGCATACAGACTGCAGTGTGAAAAGTGAAAACTTATTCTCTGTTCAGTTTCCTTTAATTCTTTTGATTATATCCAGGAGAAAGACTGTCTGGTATCAGAAGCTCTTTATCATCTAACATTTAGCTAACCCTTTTGAGCCAAGAGAGAGCAGGCTCAGTCAGAGCCCTTAACAGTAGATAAAACTTAGTAACTGTTATTTTGTTTTCTTTGAATTTCGTTCCACCGTAATCTTCTAACGGCACATAATACTAAATCTCCACTTATGGTAGTGATATAAAATTTCCTTTTAAACGTAATTGCTTGCATATGCATAGAATACCTTTGAAAGGAAAAACAAACACTGGTAATATTTATTGCTTCCAGTGGCTCTTACTAGGTGGCTGGGTGGAAGGGACACTTTTACTTACACTCTGTACATTTAAAATTTTGTTCCCCAAAATGGGGACTTGATTAATGAGAAAATTATTAAATAAATAATAGTGCTGATGGTAGGGACAATATGGCAAAACCCGTGAGGGTCTTAAGAGAACGAATGAAGCTAAGAAAACGCTGTCTCAAAAACTTGCAAAGAGAAAACACGGTCAAAACGGTGGCCCAGCGCCGACCTCCACCTCAGAGAGTACTCTCTCGCTACAGGACCTATCTGCGCAGGCGCGCAGCTTTTAGCCGGTCATTTCTTCGGTGGGCGTGCACTCCACCCCGGGAGCGCGCGATGACACGTACGCACGCCTGCCGGGGCGCGCCCGCACGCCATGCCCCGCCCCTCCTCGCGTGTGGCCCGCGAATCCCGAGGCGACGAGGCCCTGGTTGTCTAGGCTCCCTGAGGTGATGCCCCGGAAGGCCGGGAGCGTGGAAGAGGCCGAAGCGGGCGCCGAAGAGTCGGGCGCAGAAGAGTACGGCCCTGAAGAGTACGGCCGGGAGGAGTTGGGCGCCGAAGAGTCCGGTCCGGAAGAATCCGACCCGGAGGAGTCGGCCTCCGAGGAAGAGATGGAGGCCGGGCGGCCGCGGCCGGTGCTGCGCTCGGTGAACTCGCGCGAACCGTCCCAGGTCATCTTCTGCAACCGCAGTCCCCGCGTCGTGCTGCCCGTGTGGCTCAACTTCGACGGCGAGCCGCAGCCCTACCCGACGCTGCCGCCGGGCACGGGCCGCCGCATCCACAGCTACCGAGGTAGGCTGGCCGGTGATGCCCTGTCCGGGCCGGCCGCTCCGCCGGTTCTGTCCCGGGGCGCAGCGGGCTGGTCCCGGCCGGCGCTGAGCGCTGGGCCAGGCGCTGTCACACTGCCAAACGCCTTAGGCCTGATGATGACGGTAGCACGATCTCACTGAATCCGCTCCACCCTCCCGGGAGGCAGGTGCTCTTATCATGCCTCCTTTACCGATGAGGGACTTGCGGCCCCCGAGAGGTTGCGACAGCTCCAAGTTGACACTGCTAGTAAGCATTCTAACTCATAACACTGAATAATTTGCATTCCAAAGTGCTTTTTTGTTTGTTTCTCTCTCTTTTTTTTAATCATTCCCTTTCACGTATATTTACCCCTCAAGTGCTTCATTCCTAGTGCCCATTTCTTCAGTCCGTGGATGGGAGGATCTCACATTCTCTGATGTCTTCAGTGTGGCAGGTCTGCATCGGGCCCCTGTCTTCATGGAGAACACAGTCCAGTGGGGGAGACTGACAGATGCATAAACAGTGTCATAACTGCTGCGATAGGAACGAGCACAGCGGGCTGTGGGCGCTTGGAGCCGGCACCCGGCTCGGTGAGGGGTGTGTGCATGCGTGTGGTTTCAGCTAGGGAAAGCTTCCTGGAGAAGATGGAAGGGAGCTGAGATCTGTAGGATGAGTAGGAGCTGGCCAACCCAAGATAGGGGCGAAGAGTTCTAGGAGGAGGGAACAGCATGGGCAAGACCTGGAGCTTTGGAGAGGGGAGGAGAGGATGTAGAATGGTGGAAGCGGAAGCCTGAAAGGGGATTTGGCTCCTAAGGAAATGGAAGCCATTGAAGGTTTTTAAGGGCAATGATATTGTCAGATTTACACACTGAAAAGCTCACCCAGGTTATAAAGTGGGTTGGAGGGGGAGGACTATTGGTAAGGAATCAGGAAGCTTTGTTGTTATTGTTGTTGTTTTTTGAGGGGCGGGGGCGGGGATTGAACCTGGGGCCTCCTATGTGGGAAGCCAGGGGTCAACCATTGAGCCACATCGGCTACCATTTCTTTACTTGTTTTTGTTTTTAAGAGGCACGGGAACTTAACCCCGGACCTCCCATGTGGGAAGCAGGCACTCAACCGCTTGAGCCACATCCACTACCCAGGAAGCTTTGTAATAACCCACTAAGGTGGAGGCAGTAGACCTCCCATGACTTTCAGGCAAAAAGTAGTTCTAGTCTCACTTTTCACAACCATCCTGTGAGGAACTAGATGGATGCTTTATTCCTTCAGGGTGGTTTACTTAAGTTAATGCTTCTCAAACTTTCACACTGAACTTTCCCTAATATTAGATGAGGAAGAACACAGTACTTCCAGGGATCAACCTTTCTGTACTCTTAGTCTAGGAAAGTGTGTGAATTTTGTATTCTCCAACATTTATCTGTGACTGATGAATTTAAAAAAAATTTTTAAATTACTTATCAGTTTACATTTCTTAAACTTTCCCACCAAATCTTCAAGGAAATTTCTGCTTCAGGAACATGTGGTATATTCTAGGATATATACAAAGAGTCTTAGGCCTGGGGAGTTGCTTCTTCCCCTCCCCCATCTTTTTTTTTTTTTGCCTATGATGTGTTTGTTTTTAAAATTCAGGTATAATTTACATATAGTAAAATGTATAGATCTTAGACTTTGATAAATTTTGAAAAATATAGCAACACCTTGATCAAGTTATAGATTAGGACATTTCCCTCACCCCAGGTAATTTCCTCCTGCCCCTTTCTACTCAATATCCTACCTGCCAGAGGTGACCACTCTTTTGAAATTTCACACCACAGATTAATTTTGCCGGTATTCTTTTCTGTCTGGCTTCTTTCTCTCAACATGATGATTTTGCATCTCCTTATTTTTGAGAAGCACAGACTTGAGAAGTCAATGACCTTCTTTCTTGCAGTTTGCAGTGTTCGGTGTGATTAGTAATCATGTACTTTACACAGCCTTTGCTTTTCCATCATGGTAACAGAAAAGGCATAGGATAATAGTTAACAATTAAATTAAAAAAAAAAAAAAAGAGAAGGCATGGGATTTGGAGCTTCAAGTACATGCTGTTCTGTCTTGTTACCTTGAACAACTCACTTGGCTTTTTTAGATCTATTTTCTCATCTGTAAATGGAGCTATTGTGAGGATTCAATGATAAAGTTATTGAAAGTCCTTTGTATAATATCCAAGCAGAGTGTGAGGCATGCATTTCACACAGGTCAGGGAAGATGGAAGAAGTAGGTGTCCTGATTCAGACCAATGTGGCTACCTAACAGCCTCTGCTTATCTTAACAGGTCACCTTTGGCTCTTCAGAGATGCAGGGACATACGATGGTCTTCTGGTTAACCAAACTGAATTATTTGTGCCATCTCTCAATGTTGATGGACAGCCTATTTTTGCGAACATCACACTCCCAGGTACAGATGTTCAGTCTTACCATTTAAAAAGATAAGATTGTTTGTTGTAATAAGTAGATGATAGGCTACTTGAAGAAGCCACGTCCTTACTAATTTTTGCCTAATGCTAGGCAAGGTACCTAACCTTTCTTTGTCCTATTCTTTTCCATCTGTAAAATGGAAGTAAATGTTATTTGAATGTTCTATATTGAACAAAGATGTGGTGTCTCAAAAACTCTTTGGGCTCTTCTGAGGTGGACTAAATTAAAATATCCGTAGAATTATGCTCAAACGATCTCAGGAGAAAAATAAGGTTTAGCGAATTAGATATTGTGGCTTATTTATATTACTTTTAATGTTGTTTAATCCAGTTGAGCTCACAGAGCCAATTAGGGTTTTTTAAAAAAAAATCACAGAACTGAAGATTGCCATGCTAGTTTACTATTTGTTTAAAACTCAGATGATTTTATTAGGTTCAACTCTAAGAGACTTGATGTCCTTGTGGGTAAAAAAATAGAAATACCTGGAACTTCATAGGGTTCAGACTAATATGTACATAGATACCGTTTTAAGGAAGTGGGTATGGAAAAATGAACCTTGGTAAGTTAAATTGGGTAAATTTTGCCTTATAGGATACCTTTAAAGATTAAATTTAGTGCTCTTAAAATAGGAGTTGTTATCCCAAAACCCAATTACACACTATTTTGGTTATCTATTGCTTGTGACAGCCACCCCAAAACTAACTCAGCTAGGTGATTATTTTGCTCATCAGCATTCATTGGTATGGTTGCCTTCTGGCAGGTTGGCTGGGGGCTGATTCTCTCTTTCCATGTAGTCTCAGGGCCTCTCCCTCTTTGTTTGGTCTCTCCAACCAGGAGAGTTCACTAAGCTCTCAAGAGAGTAAAAGTGGAAGCTGCCAGAATGGCCATAGTAGCACTTCATCCACATTCACTTAATTAAAGCAAATTACAGTCCCACCCCAATATCAGAGCATGAATGCTGTGAGTTATCCACTGGGGGGCATCAGACACAATACTCTACTATAACACATGCTCTCATTTTTCTTCCCCAAAGTGAGGTCCATCTGTAGTAAATGTAATTGCTATGGTTGGCAAAACCTCTTGCTCATCCAAGGCCTGAGAGTACTTCTGGTTTGGTTTTCTGCCCTTACAGTATATACCTTGAAAGAGCGATGCCTCCAGGTTGTCCGAAGCCTGGTGAAACCTGAGAATTATAGGAGATTGGACATCGTCAGATCACTCTATGAAGATCTGGAAGACCACCCAAATGTGAGGAAAGACTTGGAGCGGCTGACACAGGAGCATATTGAAAATCAACGGATGGAAGAAGAGACTGAAGGTTTTAATTGACGTTTGTATTCCTGAGTCTCAGCTTTTAGTGGTACTCCCTAGTCTTGATTTAGATATAGGACTGATCACTTATTCTCAGTTTCAAGGTGTCTCATTTTTGGAGTACAGTATGCTCCATTGCTTAAAAGAAAATTAACTGACTTCACTAGGCATTGTGATGTTTAGGGGCAAATATCACAAAATGCAATTTAATGCCTGCCTTTTACTAGAGGTATTTATAAGAAGAAAGTAGGTGCATTTTTGTCTCCTAGGAAGTCAGGAAAGTCTCTGTGTAAGTAATTCAATGAGAATTGCAGCATATCCTTTATTATAAAGAAAGCAGTGGCATCTGCTTTTAATTGCTGTATTGGGTTGGATATGTATCTGCCTTCCTGCTTTGGGAAGACAGATGTCCTTGAGGCAGGGACAAGCCTTTTTCATCTTTAAGAGCCCAGTGCCTCGCACATTATGAGCCTGCTGTCAGTGTTTGTTGAATGAACAAACCATTGGATGTTTTGATAGAAAGTGTTTGGAGGTTTTGCTTTTTTTTTTTTGCCTTAAAAGTGTGTACAGTAAACAAATGTTTTAAAGGAAATCATTTTTATAGAAAGCACTTTTTATAATTTTCTAAACTTTGTGTTTTTCTCTGTCCACTATTGTGCAGTACTGTTGTATTTCTGTTTCTAAACTGGGACTGGCTTTCCACAGTTATTGTGATAATAGCTTTCTTGTAAATTGTCATCTGCACAGAAAATAGAAAATAGCAGTCGTCATGTTTAATTCCAGTGTTAAGGAGTTACTGTATTGTAACTAAGCTTTTGCCAATTTTGTTATTTCTCTTCCTATTTGTAAAACCATGGCATTTCTATTTTGTTCCAGCATTTTTCATCAGGCAGGCTCTGGTGACTTTTTCACCTAGCTGGAGGAGAAGCTGAAGCACTCTAACCTCTGGCAAGTTACTCCTAACACACAGTGGATTCATGGAATAGCCTGGAATCTTCTATAGTTTTATTAATGTGCAAAGCCTTTCTTATAGGCTGGACTTAAATTCATTAACTCAAATTCAATACTTCTATTAAACTTTCCTTTTTTGTAACTAATAATTAAAAAAAAAAAATCCCCCAGTGGAAAAGAATGTGGAACAGACAGAAAAATAAAAAGAAAGAAAAAATATCACTGTAGACATATTACTTAAATACAACCACTATTAACATTTTGAATTATTTCCTTTCATCCTTTTTTTAGGGCATATTTTGGTTGGTTTATTTTTATATAGTGAGATCATACTGTATATCACAGTTTTGTATTCTACTTTTTCATTTAACTTCATAACTTAAATATTTTTTATAAGCTCTTAATAAACATTAGTACAGTCTTCCTTCTATAATTAATATTTAGATTATTACCTTTGGGCACATTTCCTCTGCTCTGAAATCAGAGTAACGTGAATGAAACAAACTCATAGTTTTCCTGCTACAC
>JAQZBX010032841.1:0-15670 GCA_029593785.1 Cabassous unicinctus | reverse complement strand
AGAGTTTCATATGCTGGTAAAGAATGCAGCTTTATGAGTTCCACAGTTGGGTAAGGGGGAATTTAAGGACGTCTGCTGGGACTGGTACTGGATTAGTTAAATTTCGTTGTTTTTTCTTTTTAACCTGTCTTTGTGTCAAAATGAGATTTCATGTTCCTCTTATTAAGACATGCAGTTTGAGTACTATGTTTTTGTGTTTGTGTGTGTTGTCCAAGGAAGATTGAATACCCGTAGTATGACTAATGTATGTTTTCATTTGAAATCTGTGAATGTATTAAATGTATTGCTCTTAAGAGACTGTGATGTTTCCTATTTTGAGTTAAGAAAAAGAGCTGTTTTTTAATACATTAAATGGTGCTAAGTACAGGTAATAGGTAGGGTGTGTGTTGTGGTATTTTTTTAACTAGGCTCTTAAGTCTCTTGGAGAGTTGTGAAAGCTGTGTTTGCTTAAAGGTTTAAGGTGGGGAGGTGGGTAGCAAACATAAACAACTGGCTTCATTCTCAGTTCCTTCTCTTTCTAACCCTGGATTTTTTTATTTTTTAATTTATTCTTTAGAGAATTGAGTTTATAAAGCAATCATGCATAATGTGCAGAATTCCTATACATCACTCTCCACCTGGATTTTTTTTAAATAAACTTTTTTTTTTCCCCTGAGATGACTCTCTTGTCTGTTAGTTGTTTTGTTCCCTGTTTGCACTTGTTGTCTGCTCATTGTTTGTTTTTCTTTAGGAGGCACCAGGAACCAAAACGGGACCACCCATGTGGGAGGCAGGCACTCAACTGTTTGAGCCACATCTCCTCCCCTGCTCATTTTATTTATTTTTGCTCATTGTCTGCTGGTTGTTTTTTCTCATTGTCTGCTCTTTTTGTTTGTTTGTTTTGTTTTTGTTTTTCCTTGATATCTGCTTGTTGTCTGCTTGTTGTTTGTTTGTCTTCTTTAGGAGGCACTGGGAATCGAACCTGGGACCTCCCATGTGGGATGCAGGTGCTCAACTGCTCGAGCCACATCCACTCCCCTTAAATAAACTTAAAAAAAAATTTTTTTTTAAAGATGCTTAGATTATGTAAATGTTACGTAAAATTAAATAAACTTTTTATGTTGAAATAATTTAAACTAACAGGACAGTTGCAAAAATAATGCAAAATCTGTAGATCTTCCGATATACCCCACCCAAATACAGTGATCCACCAATTTTTAACGTTTTGCCATATTTACCATATTCATTCTATCTATCCATCCATTTCTCTGTCTGCTTTCTAAACATTTGAGAGTAAGTTGTATATATCATTCTCTTTGAACACTCAATACTTCCATTATCTTTTCCTGAGATCAAGGATTTTCACTTATTGAACCACCTTAGATACTGTTTTAGTTTCCTAAGCTGCTCAAAGCAGATACCATGAAATGGGTTGGCTTAAACAATGGGAGTTTATTAGCTTAAAGTTTGAGGCCAGGAAAATGTCCAAATCAATGCATCATCAAGGTAATGCTTTCTTCCTGAAGTCTGGCTGCCAGTGATCCTTGACTCCTCTGCCACATGGCAAGGCACATGGCAGTGCCTCCTGGTCTCTCCCTTCTCTTTCAGGTTTTGTTGCTTTCAACTTCTTGCTTCCCTGGCTTGCTTTCTTTCTCCCTCTCTTGCTCTGTATTCCTTTTGTTTGTAAAGGACTCTAGTAAGAGGATTAAGACCCGTTCAAATTGAGGTGGGTTATCCTTTACTGAAGTAGCCTCATCAAAAGGTCCTACTTACAATGGGTCCACAGCCACAGGAATGGATTAGCTAAGAGCAAGAGCATGTTTTTCTGGGGTATATACAGCTTCAAACCACCACAGATAACAGTTATCAAGTTCAGGAAATTTATTATTGATATAAAGTTTATGTCTGTATTCCAATTTTTTTCATATGCCCTCTTAATGTTCTTTTGGGCATTTTCTACCCTATTATTAGTTCTAGTCCAAGATCATGTATTGTACTTAGTTATTATCTTTTTAGTCTCTCTCTTTTTTAAATTGTGGAAACATATATACAACATAAATTTTTTCATTTCAACCACTCCGAAGCATACAATGCAGTGGGAATAATCACATTCGCAATATTTAGCTACCCTCACCACCATCCATTACCAGAACTGGGAATCAGCCCAAACAGAAAGCCCATACCTATTATGCATTAACTCTTCGTTCTCTCTCTCAACCCAACAGTAACTTGTAATATACTTTCTGTCTCTATGAATGTGTATATTCTAGCTCTTTCATATAAGTGAGATTATACAATATCTGTCTTTTCTGGTATGACTTATTTTACTCAGCATGATATCCTGAAGATTCACCCGTGAAGTCGCATATATCAGAACTTCATTCCTTTTTTGGCTGAATAGTATTCTATTGTATATATTTACCACATTTTGCTCATTCATTCATCTGTTAATGAACATTTGGGTTGCTTCCATCTTCTGCCTTTTGTGAATAAGGCTTCTGTGAACGTTGGTGTACAAATATCTGTCTGAGCCCCTGCTTTCAATTTTTTTTGGGTATATTAGAAGTGCAATTGCTGGGGTTGTATGGTAGTTCTATGTTTAACTTTTTGAGGAACCACCAAACTGTTTTTCCACAATGGCTAAACCATTTTACATTCCCAACAGCAATGAACTAAGGTTTCTTTTACTCTGCATGCTCACCATAACAAGATTTTCTATTTTTTAAATAATAGCCATCCTTGTGGGTGTAAAATGGTATCTCACTGTGGTTTTCATTTGCATTTGCCTAATGGTTAATGATCTTGAGCATCTTTTCATGTGTTTATTGGCCATTTGTATATCTTCTTCGGAGAAATGTCTATTCAAGTCCTTTGCCCATTTTTAAATTGGGCTATTTGTCTTTTTGTTACTGAGTTGTAGGGGTACCCCCAATTTTTAAAAATGTTTCTTTTAGCTTTAGTTTTCTTATAAAAATAAAATATCACTGTAAAAATTTTAAGTAATAAAGAAAAATATTAAGAAAAACATTCACATTGAGAACAAAGTTTTCTCCGTGAAAACAGAACCAAAAAAGGTAAGTGGTTAATATTTCACCAGCAATAACATCGAGGTGATAAAAGAAGGCGGCTCTGGGCTAGAAATAAGTGCACTAAAGATACAAAATAGATATGAATGTTTTTCATTCTTGATGTATGAATATCAATGTGAACTTTTCAGATATTTCTTTATTAGAATTCTGTATCCCATTCCCCATACCTCAGCCCTGCTCCATGGTAGTCTCTAGGCTTCCTGGTACCCCTTCAGTAAACACGTTTTCCCCCTTTCTGTCTGTACGCTTAAACTCCTACCCCAACAAAACATTTTCCTAGGGGAATCCTGCCACCCACCACCACCCACACACTCAGTTGTCTACTGGTAGATCACAGAAAAATTAGAGGCACTTGTAATGGGAATCAAAAGGATTGGGCAAAAGTACTGATATATAAGAGAGAGAAAATCTCACAAAACATGTTTAGGAATTTATTACTTGAAACTATAAGTCAGCTTAACATCTTATGCAAACAAATGGCATTATGCCCTCTCCCTTTTCTTCAGGTGGAAAACATGGAAGATTATTTTATTTAAATTTGGAAAAGAAAGGTAAGATCCTCGTAGAGGACTAGGGTTGGCCCTTATTAATAGCAGTGGAGCTAAGATTACTGAAGGGCCCAGAAGAAATCATACTCTCTGAAGGAGAATTAACTGGGCAAAGTGTTGCTTAGCAACAGTTTGCTTGATAGAGAATGATACAAGATGACAGAGTTCTTCATCTGTAAGAGGGTGAAGATTTTGGGAACTCTTGCTGTAGTAAGAGTGCTACATAATGCTATATATATCTATAGTGCTCAGAAGCATTATACAGGAACGAATGCTGTATATATCTATAGTGCTCAGAAGCATTATACAGGAACGAATGGTGAGGGTTGGTGATATAGCAGGTCTGGATTACTCTGTCCCGGAGTAACTTCAGGGAATAGGGAGGAATTTTGAGGGTGGTCTAGTGTGCCTCTGGGGCAGCAGTTTTCCAATACTGATTTATGGCTTTCCTTGACAGATCTTTAGGACTGCCCTACCCCTCCTATTGAATGAGCAAACATTGGAAGAGACCCCAATGCTGGAAGTAAAGTACAGTGATGGAGATTGGCCAAATAAAGTATGGTGCTCCTAAGTAAGCCATTTAAATAAGTGTTTTAGATTCGTAGGCTACTTAAAGCAAATACCATGAAATGGTTCAGCTTAAACAATGGGAATTTATTTGCTTACAGTTTTGAGGCCGTGAAAATGTCCAAATCAAGGCATCATCAAGGAGAATGCTTTCTTCCCGAAGACTGGCTGCCGGCGATCCTTGGCTCCTCTGCCACATGCAAGGCACAAGGCGGTGTCTCCTGGTCTTTCCCTTCTATTCTGGGTTTCAATGTTTTCAGCATCTTGTTTCCCTGGAGTGTGTGTGTGCGCTCTCTCTCTCTCTCTCTCTCTCCATTGTTTATAAATAACTTCAGTAAGAGGATAAAAACCCATTCTGATTGAGGTGGGTCACACCCTAACTGAAGTAACCTCATCAAAAGGCCCTACTTACAATGGGTCCACACCCACAGAAATGGATTTGATTTAAGAACATATTTTTCTGGGATACATACAGCTTCAAACCACCACATTCCACCCTGGGTACTCCAAAAAGACGTCCTTTCCACATGCAAAATACATTCATTCAATCACAATATCCCGAAAGCCTTAAATCATTTTAGTAACTATACTAAGTACAAAGTCTCATCAAAGTTGTTTCTAGGTGTGGTCTGTCCTGGGATACAATTCCCCTGTCTGTAGACCTGTGAAACCTAGAGAATAAGTTACCTGTTTCCAATATACAATAGAGGGACAGACATGGGATATACATTCCCATTCCCATCGGGAGAAATTGGAAAGAAAATAGGGGTCCCTGGTCCCAAACAATTCCAAAACCCTGCAGGGCATACTCTGTTAGACTGCAAGTTCTGAGAGTCATCTATGGAACAATGTCTTGTCTTCTGGGCCTCATGGAGCAGCAGCCCCACCCCTTCTAAGTGCTTGTCCCACGGCCATGCTCTCCCTGAACCCTGGGGTAAAGCCTCCACTCTGAAAACACAGGGGTGACCAGATTCTCTGCAATTCCTGGGGCACATACTCCAACCTCTGAGAACACTGGGGTGGTATCACTCTTCCTGAACTATGGAGTGGAAGGCCTGCCCTTTCCAACTGCTGGGGCAGATTCAACCTTTCCATAAACGTGGGTGGACCTGCTCTCTTGGCCCAAGAGGATGTCTTTGGTCCAGAACTCAGCTTCTATGGTCCTGCCTTTGAAGTGATTTTTCCTTACATCTGTCCCTTTTCTGTCCCTTTTAGTCCAGGCTGGCAGTGGTTCTATTCATACAGATCTCACAAAAAAACTTGCGGATTTTGCATGTAGTACACAGGGGTCCAAACAAAGTCAGTAGGACTTTCCATAAATCCTTCCTGGATAACTGCACTTCCAATCCTGACCTTCACTGAAATGGCTGACTAGATTCATGTTCAGTTAAACCTCCACATGGAGCACTATTCTCTGGGGACTTGCTTTCCAGAAGCTCAGAATTTTTCAAACCCTCAATTTCTGGTTTCTTTGTGCCCAGGAGTTCAGTTCTTAGCTTATCCCTTTCCTTTTGCATTTTACTATAAGCAGCAAGATTTCCATGCTTAGCTTGGAAATCTCAGCTAAATAGCCAAGCTTATAGCTTTCAAATTCTGCCTTCCATCCAACATCAAAACTCAATTTTGCCAAGTTCTCTGCCACTTTAAAACAAAGAGCATCTTTCTTCCAGTTTCCAGTAACACATTCATCATTTCTGTCTAAGGCCTCTTCAGAAGTACCTATAGCTTCCATATTTCTACCAATAGTCTCTTCAAAGCAATCTAGGCTTTTTCTATAAGCACCTCACAATTCTTCCAGCCTCTACCCATTATCCAATTCCAAAGTCTTTTCCACATTTTTTGGTATTTGCAATAGCAGCATCCCACTCTTGGTACCAAAATCTGTTTTAGTTTTCTAGCAAATACCATGAAATGGTTCAGCTTAATCAGTGGGAATTTATTCATTTAAAGTTTTGAGGCTGTGAAAATGTCCAAATCAAGGCATCATCAAGGTGATACTTTGGCTGCTGGCAATCTTTGGCTTCTCTGTCACATGGTCACATGGCAAAGCACATGATGGCATCTGCTGGTCTCCCTTCTCTTCAGGGTTTTGTTTTTTCAGCTTCCTGCTTCCATGGCCTCCTCTCTCTCTCTCTCTCCCTCTCTCCCTCTCTCTCTTTCATCATTCCATCTATAAAGGACTCTAGTAAGAGGATTAAGACCCATTTGGATTGAAGTGAATCACAACTGAAGTAGCCTCATCAAAAGGTCCTACTTACAATGAGTCCATACCCACAGGGATGGATTAGATTTAAGAACATGTTTTTCTGGGAAACACAGCTTCTGACCATCACAAAAAGGAAAATGTAGATGCTTATTCTTTGACCTTTCTGAGAAGAATAAAGGTTGTCAAATTCTGAGCATAGGATGGAACTGCAAGACAGCACGATGCAGTTAACTGCACAAGGGACTTAAAATTAGTGCTATATATGTTCAACAGCGTTTATTGAGTGCCTGTGACTAGGTACAGGAAATACAGGAGTGAGTCTGACAAGTTCCCTCCTCCTACAGAGCTTATATTCCAATGGAGGAGGACAGTAAAGAAGAAAACGAATATGTAATTACAAAATAAGAAAGATGCAATGGAAGTAGGGAACAGTAATTTTTGGAGTCATCCGAGAGGGTGACTTTAAACTGAGATTTAAAGGATTAGAGACTGCATATTGGGTGTGATGTGTATGTGAAATACACCTGTCCAGTCTATGCATTTTCTCTCCCTCCTAGTTAATAATAACCTCATCTTAGTTTGGAAGGACAGATGTCATCCTGGGATCATTGAGTGGTAGCACAGTAGCCAGAAAACATACTTCTATTGCAATTGGTGATTTCTTTTTAACTTTTCATTTTGAAATAATTTCAAATTTGTAGGACAATTGCAAATATAATACCAACCCTATACAGAGAACTCCAACATACTCCCACCTACCCAGACACCAGATCCACCTATTTTAACATTCTGCCACCTTTACTGTATCATTCTATCTGTCTATCATCTATTTTCTGAACATTTGAGAGCACTTTGCACACATCATACTTCTTGAACACAGAATGCTTCCATGTACATTTCTTACAAACAAGGATGTTGACTTATGTAATCACCTTAAGTGCAGTTATCAAGTTCAAGAAATTTAATGTTGATATAAAGCTTACATTCTATATTCCCATTTTTTCTCATGTCCATCCCAACCTCTCTCAAGTGTACCATTCAGTGGGATTAATCACATTCACGATGTTGCAGTACTCTCACCACCATCCATTACTGAAACTTTCCCTTCATACCAAGCAGAAACCCTATGCTCATTTTGCATTAACATCTTTTTTTTCCTTTTTTTAAAATTAATTAATTAAAAAAAATTTTTATTTTTTTGCATTAACTTCTTATATCTCCCCACCCATGGAAACCTGTACTTTACTATCTGTCTCTATGAGTTTTCATATTCTCTGATATTTTCTTTATGGTTACCATGGGGCTTGTATTTATTATCCTAAATCTATAATAGTCTCCTTCACACTTAACTTCAATAGCATACATAAACTATGTTCCTTTATCCTTCTGCCCCCACCTTTATGTAATTCTTGTTACAAATCACATATATAAATGTGATTTATTTGATTTATCATTACATTTTATACATTTACCTTTTAGATGCTGTAGGAAGTAAAAAGTGGAGTTACAAACAAAAAATACAATAGTACTGGCATTTATATTTACCCATGTCATTATCTTTTACTGGAGACCTTTCTTCATGTGGCTTCTGTCACTTGTCTTGTGTCCTTTCCTTTCAACTTGCCGAACTCCCTTTATCATTTTTTTGTAGGGCCAATCTAGTGGTGACAAACTCCCTCAGATTTTGTTTATCTGGGAATGTCTTAATTCCTCCCTCGTTTTTGAAAGATAGTTTTGCTGGACACAGAATTCTTGGTTGGAAAATTTTGCTTTCAGCACTTTAAATATGTCATCCAACTGCTTTCTTGCCTCCCCAGTTTCTGATGAGAAATTGGCATTTAATCTTACTGAGGCTCCCTTGTATGTGACGTGTTGCTTTTCTCTTGTGGCTTTCAGAATTCTCTCTTTATCTTTGGAATTTGACATTTGATTGTAGCATGAGACTGTCTATCTGGGTTTACCCTGCTTGGAGTTCATTGAACTCCTTGGATGTGTATATTCGTCTTTTCATTAAATTTGGGATGTTTTCAGCCATCATTTCTTTGAATATTCTCTCTGCCCCTTTCTCTCTTTCTCCTCCTCCTGTGACTCCTACAGAGCATATTTGGTATGTTTGATGGTGTCCCACAGGTTCCTCAGGCTCTATTCATTTTCTTTCCTCTTTCTGCTCCTCAGACTGGATGATTTCAATTGTCATATTCGAGTTCACTGATTGTTTCTTTTGCCAACTCCAATTTGCTGTTGAATTTTAAATTTCTATTATTGTGCTCTTCAGCTCTGTTTGGTTCATTTTTATAATTCCCATCTCTCTACTGATGTTCTCTTTGTGTTCATCTATTGTTTTACTGCTTTCCTTTAGATCTTTGAGCATATTTAGGACCATTTTTAAAAAGTCTTTGGTATGCTACAGGTCTTATCCTCCTCCTTGATGGTTTCTAATCTTTAATCTTCTCCTTTGTCTGGGCCATCATTCCTGTTTTATTTTTTATATTTTGTAATCTTTTGTTGAAATCTGAACATTTGGATATTTTACTGTGTTATTGCTGGAATTTAGACTCTGAGGCATCTGTTCCTTAAGATTGTTATTCAGCTAGTTTTAAAAATTATTATTTAAGACTCTTATTAACAAATGCTTGCAGTTTGTTGATTTTTTTTGAAAAATCAAATTGTAAACTTTTATTACAAATTAAAAACAAGGTTCTTAAAAATCTCAACACTTGACCAGATATGAAACAATTTAAAAACCTTTAAAGATGTATTGACCAGGCTTTAAAAAATATATGTTTTTCATTACCAAAAAGAGATGT
The DNA here is from genome assembly GCA_029593785.1 of Cabassous unicinctus. Classification (NCBI taxonomy): domain Eukaryota; kingdom Metazoa; phylum Chordata; class Mammalia; order Cingulata; family Chlamyphoridae; genus Cabassous; species Cabassous unicinctus. The sequence goes on along the minus strand of JAQZBX010032841.1, from coordinate 6,474 downwards.
CTTTAGGTAAAAATAATAAAAACCACATGCTGCATAGATAATGCAGATGTTTCTAGTTATCTGGTCAATGGGCAAAAAACAAGCACTTAAAGTCTTCAGCTCCATATTTTTGTTCATTTCTTATTGTTGGAATTTCATATTCATCTTTTCTTGTTAGATGACTAAACTGGATGATGGTAGAGATGGTAAGCTGGCATTTACTTAGCCCAGCCCTGCTCAGCCTCGGGAGTGGGTAAATTCTCAACTGGTGGATTGGCTACTTTTGCCTCTTTGCCATCTTGTGGTTTAGGGTTTTCTGGCCTCTGTGTGGGTAATTGAAGTTATGGTGGTATCAACGTTGAGGTGACTGCTGATCTCGGGTCTCATCTCCTTGATGAGAAGGGTCCCTGTGGAATTGTGGTCTATAGCCCCAATATATACTCTGTCTGACTGGTCTACCTTGTTCTCTTGTACCCTGATTGCCAGCACCCTCCATTACTTCTTGCCCAGGAGGGTTGGAATACTGTGGTCAATGCCCATAAGGTCTCTGTATGTAGTAAGGTGGGAATCATCTCCTACAGTAGGGTGAGTGTTGTTGGGCCTGGCCTTCAGAGCACTCTCTGATCCCTCACTCATTTTCCCACTCTCACTATTCTGCTAATTTTGCTGGTAATTGTGTGGTGGGCCCCTACAACATGGATCACGTCTATCATGGTTACGGTCTGCTGCATATTTACCACCTTGCACTTGAACTCCACCAGAGCCTGTGATGTTTGCTGCCTCTGTCCCCTTTGCTCCTTCAAAAACACCAAACTCCACAGTCTTTCCATCTCCTACACTGTGAAGGTGCTTCCTGGGGTTATTCTTCTTTATGGCAGTCTGGTGTACAAACACATCTAACTTGGTGTCATTCCTCTTGATGAAACTATATCCGTTTCTTACATTGAATCATTTTACTTTTCCCAAAACCTTCATCGCAATGACCTTTTTTGTTTTATTTTGTTTTGTGCAATGACCTTCTTGTCCCCACCAGCAGGCACCGCTAATATGAGGCCTGGGAAGCCGCTCGGTGTGGCACTGCCCCTGTGCCGGGTTTGATGTTGGCAGTGCTGAGGGTGGGAGCAGCAGGGGAGATGGTGGGTGGCTGCTGGGTCTCAGCCTTGCTGCTCATGGTTGCAGTGATGGTGACTGGGGCCACTGTGGCAGCTATGACTCCTTCCTGGGTGTCATGGTAACTAGGCCAGCAGTGGGGGTGGGGCTGCTCAGGGCTTTCTGAGGTCTGCTTTCTGCTCCTGCTACCCATCAAACTAGTCCAGCTGTTTTCTTTTCTTTTCTTATTTTTTTTTAACGTCTGCTGAAATATTGCTATTTACATCAGCACAATAAGTGTATGCACCCAACCTCTTCCTTCCACTGGAAGATCCTTTAGGTGACTGAACTCTGGAATCATAGGACTCTTCCTAAACCTTCTGAGCTGGGTAGCTCTCTGGGAGGTGCCTCAGGATGTCTTCCTGATGCATCTGGTTTGTCTTCTGTGCTTGCCTCTTGATAAACATGGGGATTTCTGTTGGATGTGTGGCTTCCATAAGGTGGGAGTCATGTCCCTTTCACTCTAGGCTGTCCACATCTATCTGGGGATTCACTTAGCTCTTCTTTCTCTCTGGTGACTATGCTTTCTTTGCTTTTCCTCTCCAGCTAGTGTTTTGACAGAGCTTTTCTTGAATGCCAGGAGCTAACAAAAAAAGGAAAAATAGAAAACACCTTTCCCAGTCTGCAGATTGACCTGCGCTACTGCTTTCCTTCAGAACTTATCTATACAATGAATTTAGAGAATAGCTTGAGGCCAAGGTGGATGGGCCTCTCTGGTTTTTTCTTGCTTCTTGTCTTATGAATGTGCATGTAACCCTAGGAATTCCCCCATATACATGGATATGAATTTCTCCTCTTCCCTAGGAAAGTTTCCTCACAGTCCAGGGCACTGCACTGTATGTCCTACAGCCTTGCCCTAGGCAGCTTGACTTGATTCCTTTCCCACAGCATTCTGTAGGAGAGCTCAGTGAGCTGCCATCCACATTCAGGACAAGTTTTGGGACAGCGAATCCCTTAGGCCACCACCAGACATATTGGGCTAGACATAGGTGTTCCAGTAGTGCACGAGTGTTACTCTGCTCCCTCTAGACTCAGGACTAGGGAAGTCAGCTCTGTGCCGAGCTGATGAGGGGATGATAGAGGGGCCAACCAGTGCACCACACTGTGAGATCCTACTGCTTTTAAGTGCTTTTTCTTTTTTTTTTTTCGGTGTGGTCCCCAGACCGGGGATTGAACCTGGGACCTCACATGTGGGAAGCCAGTACTCAAACACTGAGCCACGTTGGCTCCCCTTAAGTGCTTTTCCTTGATTCAGTACTTGTCCTGTTACTGCAGTCCTTTAACTGTCATCTGAAGCTTTTAGAAAGATGTTTCTGCCAGTTCTTTCTGGGTTCAAGCTTCTGTGGGGGAATAGAGCCCTGAAGTATCTCACTCCACCATCTTGATCATGTAGTTGGTGGGTTTTTAACAGTGAAATTATGCAGAATAAATATCTTTAAAGTCCCAAGTCTTATCTTTTTCCCTACCCTAACCAGACATTGTCCTTTTCTCTTGAGTTTTGGGTTAACTCTTGGTGATCCAGGTTTCTTTAATTATGAGCCCTGTGACCAGAAATCCTCATATATCCTGACCCATGAATTTTTATTTGTGAATTAGGAGTTTAAATGAGCCCTGTACTGAAGTGAGATGTAAACAGGAGCCAAGGGCATTCTCTTGCTCTACTGATTTGTGAGTATGAATTAATACAATTTTTCTGAAAGGTAATTTGGCAACATCCACCAACATTCTACATGGCCTCATGTTTGATCCAGCAAATATAGTTTTAGGAATTTAGCTTAAGAAAAAAAACACGTATGAAAAGATGTATATACATGAAGATTTGCTGTGGCATTATTTACAATAGCACATTACTGGAAATAGATGTACATTGATAGGGGATTGACCAAATAAAATATGGTGTTAAATAAGCTATTAAAAAGGAAAAGCAGATGCTTATTTATTGACATGAAAAGCTACCCATTAATTGAAAAAATAAATTTACAGAAAATTGTTTTAAAAATATGTATGTTTTAAAAATTTTTAATGTTTAAGAAATTAACTTTATAGAGATCTAAAAATGTGAAAGTATATGCACCCAACCATGAATAATAATATCTCAGGGATGAGACTATGGGAAGGTGTTCATTTTCCTCTCTTTTTTGGTTTGTTTTGACAATGATCATGCATTATCAGAAAAACCAATAAAATGTTTTATTAAAAAAGAAAAACATGAGCAATGTGCATAGAGAAGCTTTTTTATTATTCCCTTGCTTCATGGCCAGGTTCCTGATATATCACTGGTTCTCAACTCTGCCTGCACACATTAGAAATACCTACGAAGGTTTTTATTTTTTCTTCATTAAAATTTTTTATTGAAGTATATCATTCATACATGAACGTCGATAAACAAAAAGTGTATAGTAAAAGTTGTGAACTTACAAAACAAACCTGCATATCATCATACAGGGCTCCCATACATCACCCCACCACCAACACCTTGCATTATTGTGAAACATGTCTTACAAACTATGAAAGAGCATCGTCAAAATATTACTACTAACTATAGCCAATGTCTTATATTGGTGTATTTTTCCCCGAACCTACCCGATTATTAATACCCTGTATTAGTATTATATTTTTGTTATAGTTTATGAGAGAACATTTTCATATTTGTTCTGATAACCACAGTCCATCTTCCACCACTGGATTCCCTGTGTTAATACAGCCTGGGAAGGTTTTTAAAATACAAAGACCTGAGCCCCACCCCAGAACAACTGAATCTGAATCCCTGGAGGTAGACTGGGCATCTATAACTTTTAAAAGCACCACACGTAATTCTAATGTGCAGTTGGGTTGCAAACCACTGATTGTAGTTTCAAGGGAATTAAATGTGAACAGGTCAAGCTGACAGAACTATACATCTAATTATATTCAGCCATAAAAATGGTTTCTAGCTGATTCTGTCAGGGAGGGTGTTGATCATGAGAAGTAGCTAATTAGGGGAAGAAATTGTACAGGATCATAGGAAATATTTTTTTAGGTGTGGGGAGGTGGTATAATAGAGCAGAAAAAGCACTTGCTTTGGAGTCAGACTTGGGTTGAATCCTGACTACTGCTTGGTCAACTTATAATTGACTAAAGCCTCATTTTCCTCCTTTGTTAAATGGGAATGATAAACCTATCTTGCAGGGTTGTTGCGAGGATTACATTAAATGTCTGCCAAATGCCTGGTACTTGGTAGGTAAGTGGCAACTCTTATTAGTAATAGTAAAGATCTGACTTTGAAGAACTTGTTCTAAAGAGTAGGGATTGAGGCATGATCCTAAGGTGGCCTGCTTGGGCCCACAACTACTCAAGCCTCTCTGGAGGAGGATCCTAGGATCCAGATCCTAGGCCCTGAGGCTGGAGCCAGAAGAAAACTTGCGGAGGGCACATGGAGGCAGCAGAGAGAGGAACAGCAGGAGCTTGTCTGTCCTCCTGCACTGACCAAGTCTGAATGAGAACCTGTGATCTTCCATCCTCAAGGAAAGAGGCCCCATGAGGGAGAGCAGTACAAAAGTATACACTCCATCCTCGCAGAAGAAAGGATGAAGCAGGTAGGGGAAAAGGAGAGAAAGAAGATGCCCCTCCTTCCCTCCTATTTGCAGCCATACTCCAGAACTGATGTTTACAGCCACAAAGTGGTTTTCTAGTTGCCTAGCTGACCTTGATGACATTGTCTAAGTCTTAGAATCTATTTACTTCTGTGTAAAATGGGTATTATAATGTCAATATCATAGGCTTATAACATATATATTAGATAATTTATGCAAAGCACCAGGCACATCGTTAGTATAGATAAATGGTAGTTGTTATAATAAAGAGACAGTTTGTAGCTGATGGGGATTAAGAGCCTGAACTCTGAGCCAGACTACGTGGGTTCAAATCCTGGCTCTGCCACTTTGTACTTGTATAATTCTAGGCAAATTACTTAACCTCTCTGTGCCTCAGTTTCCTTATCTGTGGAATGGAGACAATAACCACACCTACGTCATAGGATTTTTGTGAGGAGTAAATGAAATAACCCAGGTGAAGTCAGCACATAATAAATGCTCAATAAATTCTAGCTCTTATTTGTATGAGTTCTGCACCTCCTACTCTATTTAGTAATTCAGTTTGTCCTGTCATCCTCCTCACCATACTATACTTCCCCCAATAATATTTATCACTTTCTAAGATAATATATGATGCAATTAGCCTCCCCCCCTTTACCATACCCTCCTTTTATTCTTCAACATTACTTGGCTTCTATGTTGCTATTTTTATTTAGTATTTTTATTGCTTATTGTGTTTCTCCCTCCACAAGAAGGGATTCTTCAGGAGGGCAGGAATTTTGTCCTTTTTGTATAGAGTTATCCCTCGCACCTAGAACAGAGCCTGGCACATAATAACTGCTCAATAAATATTAGTTGTTATTATTATAAGGTCCACTCTGACTACCATAGTTAATACCAAACTCTTTCCCTGCCTCGTCCAAACTCCTGGTTCCCTTTAACCAACTTTCCTTTTTCTGTTTTGCAATGGTACTAATTACCTTTAACACATTATATAATTTACTTATTTATCATTTTTATTATTTACTGCTTGTCTCCTCCCTACACTCACATCTAGATTGTAAATCCCATGAAAACAAGAACTTTTACAGGCTTTCTTCATTATGTATCCCCAACCCTACAACAATGTCTGTCATACAGTAGGTAGTCAATAAAATATTTTTGAATGATTTATATGTGGTGTAGTGCCAAAAGCACTGAAAAGTCAAGTCAGACAGTCTCCTGTGATTGCCACTGAATTCCCCTGTGGTCTTAAACGAGTCCTTCCCGCTTCTGGGCCTCGGTTTCCTCACCCGGCTCTGACGCTTCTGGGTTCTCCCCGTTGCTCAGGTCAAGCCGGCTGGGCTGCTTGCTGCCTGGGTGGCCGCCGGGGGGCAGTCACACCAAGCTGCCAGCCCTGCCCATTTCCCGTTTGGTCGGGCTAGCAGGCGAGAACCGCCCACCCCTGGGTAGAGAAGCCGAGTCTGGCAGTGCCTGATTCAGTTGCGCCTGCTGCCTGCCTGCCGGCCCGTTGCAGTCTCACCATGTCCTGCTACATCTACCAGCTGCCCTCCTGGGTGCTGGACGACCTGTGCCGCAACATGGATACCCTCAACGAGTGGGACTGGATGCAATTCGGTGAGTGGGGTCCGGGTGGGTGACGGGGCGGCCAGTCCCCCTAGCGATCTCACCCTGAGCGGGCCTCCAAGCCCCACCGGGACTATGTTTATAAGGGTCCTAACCCGAGGGGCTCTATGGGCGGAGATTTCTGGGCCCGGCCCTCGCCGTGTGATCT
>JAQZBX010032840.1:0-25674 GCA_029593785.1 Cabassous unicinctus | reverse complement strand
AAAAAAAAAAAAAAAAAAAAAAACTTATGGGATACAGCAAAAGCAGTCTTGAGAGGCAAATTTATAGCCCTAAATGCCTATATTAAAAAAGACGAGCTAAAATCAAAGATCTAACTGAACAATTGGAGAAACTAGAAAAAGAACAAACCAATCTCAAAGCAAGCAGAAGGGAAGAAATAATAAAAATATTAGAGCAGAAATAAATTTAGAGGAAAAAAAAAAGTCAACAAAACCAAAAGCTAGCTCTTTGAGGATATCAATAAAATTGACAAACCCCTAGCTAGACAAACAAAGAAAAAAGAAGAGAAAATCCAAATAAATACAATCAGAAATGAAACGGGGAAGTTATGACTGACACCACAGAAATAAAAAGGATAAGATATTATGAGAAACCGTATGCCAACAAATTAGACAACCTAGATGAAATGGACAAATTCCTAGAAATGCACAACCAACCTACAATGACGCTACAAGAAATACAATGACTTAACAAACCAATCACACTTAAAGAGATTGAATCCATCATCAAAAATCTCCCAGCAAAGAAAAGTCCAGGACCAGATGGCTTCACAGGTGAATTCTACCAAGCATTTTGAAAAGAACACCAATCTTGTTCCAACTTTTCCAAAAAATTGAAGAGGAGGGAAAATTACCCAACACATTTTATGAAGCCAACATCACCCTGATACCACTACAAGAAAATTACAGACCAATCTCTCTAATGAACATAGATGCAAAAATTCTCAACAAAATACTTGCAAACTGAATCCAACAGCATATCAAAAGACTTACACATCACGACCAAGTGGAATTTATTCCTGGTATACATGGCTGGTTCAACATAAAAAAATCGATCAACATAATATACCACATTAACAAAGGGAAAAAAACGACATGATCATCTCAATTGATGTAAAAAAGGCATTAGGCAGAATCCAGCATCCTTTCTTTGTATTATTTCTGTTAAATAACCTACTTTATTTACTTATTTTTAACAGTTTTATTGAGATATAATCACACACCATACAATCCTTCCAAAGTGAACAATCAGTGGCTTTTAGTATTCAGCAGAAATTGTAAAATTTTTTGTGCTGATGAATGTACAACACTGTGACTATACAAATGTAGATTCTTTTAAGAGCTCCAAATTTCCTTCAGTAAAACAGGTAACTATAACAGGGTCAAAATAAGTTAATCAACTTCCTTTAAATCAGGGGTTTTTAGCCTTTTTTGCTCCATGGACCCCTTTACCAGTCAGGTGGAAACTACAGACCCCTTACTCAATCCACACTATTCTGTATATTATTAAATATATCACACCCGCACCAACACATCCCCACAAGAATGCTTTTTTGAATTTCAGTTCAAGTTCATGGATCCCTGGTTAAGAACCCCTGCTTTAGATTTTTAAAGTATAACCTCACACTTCCCTGCCCTCCCCAACCAAAATCAGACACCCTTTCTCCTGGGACTTTCAATCTTCCTTCTCCACTTCATGTTTCTTGGTATACTCTTTCCTCCCTAACACACATTCCATCTTTTCCTGCTTTATTGCTCGTCTTCGCCTACCATAAGGATGCTCCTCAACAGCAGGAATTCATTGTATTGTGTTTGCTGACATAACCTCAAAGCGTAGATGAGCTGAGCCTGGCTCCTAAGTGGACAGTGAACAAATCTTCTCAGAGACACATTTTAAGGCCAGTGAACCAGGTGGGGCTGACAGCAACCCCCACTTGTGCCCCATGAGCCAGACAGTGTGGTCCTGTTCTCCAGGGAGCACTAAGCTCTGGGAAGAGAAGGGGCCAAAGCCCCAGCATCAGAACAGGCAGCAGCCCCCACCAGGCCTGGCACTCCCAAGTAGGGCCCCACCCCCGCCCTGCCCACACCACACACCCGCCTGCTCGTTGGCTGCCAGGTTCTGTTCAAACTCGATGCGCAGCATCTCGTACTCTTTGCGGACCTGGGCCAGCGTGTCCTCCAGCTGGATGACCTCTGTGCGCAGCTTCTTCTGCAGCCCCAGCTCATCGCTCTGTGGGTTGAGGCATTAAGGTCCCACACCACACCTCTAGCCAACCCTTCCCTCCTTCCCCTCACCTCAGGCCTCAGTGGCTTAGAAAGAATCTATTCCAGGGGAATCCTGGCAGGCACACTCAGCCCTGGGGTCTGAGCCCTACCCCACCCCCCACTTCTGACCCAGGGCCACACCTCCATGTGCTCGATGTGCCTCAGATGGGAGTTTTTGGTGGCCAGCAGCAGGCCCCGGGCCTCATCCAGCTGGGTCTTCACTTGCAGAGACTCGTTGTAGAGCAGCGAGAACTGGGCCTGCAGCAGGCGGTACTCCCCCGTCTCCCGCACCACCTCCTCAGGAAGGCTCCGCAGGGCCACCTGGGTTGGGGAAGGGGGGATACCCAAAGATGGTCAGCAAACAGGACTCAGGGGTCAGCCCATACCTTGCAGGTCCAGGCCCCCTCAGTCCCAACCATGTCCCACCTTGAGGCGCTCATTGGTCCGCACAGCCCCCTGCAGTTCGGCCTGCAGCTTCTCCAGCTCTGCCATGCGGCTGTTTGCCAATTCCTGGTTTTCCTCCAACTCTGCATTCAGCATCTCAAACTATGGAGTGGGAGGGGCCATAGGAGGCGGGGCCAGGCCAGGCTGCGTGCTTCCCTCATGCCCCCACCATAAACTCCATCCAAGCTCCCCTGTGCAGGGCAGTGCAGGGCAGTGACAGACTATGAAGTCCCAGGGGTGAGCCAGACCCAAACACTGTTCTAAGAGCTCCCAAGGAAGGGGGAGAAAAGTCAGTACTGCATGGTCAGTGTGGGGAATCAAGGATCCTAATTGCTCAGGAGTCGGGAAGGTTCCTGGAAAACCTGAAGAGCCAGCTGGAGTAAAGAGAAACAAAGTACACTGACCCCCATGACACCAGATAATGTGCACTGACCGAGAGGTGAGAGAGAGGGCAGGAGGCAATATGAGATATTGATTTAGTACACCCCAAACAAGACCCACAGCCACCCAGCTAATAATGCCACCCAATCCCAATATACTTCCATTCTTCATCTCCTGTTTTTGATTTTTTTCGCTTTTATATTTGTGGTCTTTACAACCGACGTACTACATGCTTTGCTTATTTCTTTGTGTCAGTTTCCCCACCTAGAACCTAAACTCCATAACAGCTTTGATGTTTGTCTGTTTTGTTCTCCAGCATTCCTAGCACCAAGCGCAGTACCTGGCACTTAAGTGTCCCGCAATTATTTACCAAGTAAATGAATGAATAAAAGAACAGAAGAAGTGAGAACACATGGGGCAGGCCCTCATGCATTATGCTTCCACGCTTGTCCTTAATTCTGAGGGGTATGTTGAGGGTGAAGTAAAAGTAATCAGAGGCTTGGAGAGGACTGATGTCCACTTACCTTCTGCATGCTCAGTGTAATCTGGCCACCCTGGAAGCCAGAGGAGCTCCCAGACACATAGTAGCCAGAGTTGAGCTGTGGAGAGAAAAGAGACAAACAGCTGTGGGGAGAAGCCAGGGCCCTGTGTATCCCAGCCCTGGCTCCGTTAGGCTCAGCATCCCAGCCCCACCTGCTCCAAGGCCTCGGCCAGGTGCTTATTGAGCTTCTGCTCACGCTTGCGCAGCTTCTCAATGTCCCACTGCAGATCCTCCACCGTTGTCTCCATCTCTAACACCTTGGTTTCTGCCGATGTCACTTTATCCTGGAGCTCAGAATACTAGGGCAATAGAGAAGACAGATGTTTAGGTGGAAGTCTTGGGTCCCTAAGATTCCTTGGGTGCCCATCTAACCCAAACCCTGCCCTGGGTCTAATCCCGCCCCAAATGCCCAACTCCCACCTCCAACGAAATGCGGTGGTGCTTCTCCTGCAGCTGGGTGGCCAAGTCCTGCAACCGCCGGTTCTCACGGCCCAGCTCCCGGGTCCGTGCCCGAGCTGCCTCACCAGGAGGTTCACTGTCCCCTGGGAAGGCAGGGCACAGGTAAGAGCCAAAACCAGGGCAGTGGTTTCCATTTGCCCAGGATGCCTAGGCCAGGGTGGCAGAGCTATGGCTGGGAGAAAGCTGCCAGCCTGCAAGGCCAGGGCACTTGCTGGTATGCCTTGTGGAACAGCAAGCACCACTGCAGTTTCTACAAAGTGTACCAGAGAGGTCTCCAGCCAGAAAGGGGTGGTGCCACCACCATCAACAACTCCTCCTACCCATCTCTCCCGAGATCAACTCCAGGGATCAAAGCTGAAGTCCCCTTCCCTCCAGAATGTGGCTAATTTAGTCCTTGGGGAATTCCAGCTGCCTTTGGGCTCAGGGCTTTAGGGGGCCTGTAGAGAATGCCATAAAGGTGCAGGTGGTGGTAGACAGCTTTGGGGTGAGGGTGCAAAGAACTAACCTCGGCTGTACACTCGCTGACAGAGTTCTTCCACCTGGCGCTGTAGGCGATCTGAGGCCTCTACCACCCGGGACACAGCTGCCTTGGAGAATTCCATACGGCCCTGCAACTGAAGCTCCACCTCCTCACTGCTGCTAGCACCCAGAGCCACCACAAAAGCCAAAGCTGGTTCACTCAGAGGGGGCCGCAGCTGCATTGGCAGGGGCTCTGGAAGGGACAGAGAGTGGTTACCATCACTCTGTACCAAGTCCCTGACTGAGCCCTTCATACTCCACAGCTCAGTGGATCTAACACACTGCCCAAAGTACATTATTATCCTCATGTTGAAAGTGAAACAACTAAAATTCAGAGAGAGAAAATTCCCTCACGGCCAAAGAACTCCCAAATCACTTCCTCTGGGAAGCTTCTTCTGCCTTCCTAATCTAAATTAGAACCACACGTGCACATGCACACACATTTATTTCCTTTCAGGAACTCCTACACTTCCACTTATAGCTTACAATTGTGTATGTACTTGTGCTTACTTAAAACTCTGTTTACCTCTCTACATGATTGCTCCCAGATGGCAGGAGTAATGTTTCTTTATGCTTACCTTTGCCTCCTCTGAATCTAAGACAGTGTGAAGTACACAGTCAATGCTCAATAGTAATAATTTTTTTAACTAAACAAGAGTATCAAAACATCAACTGCACTATGCACCAAACCAGTCATTTTCCAAACCCTGTGTTCTTACCCATTGCACTTTCCTACCTAAACATGAAATGAATAGTGTTGGGGAGGAGAAAGGGTGGGGAATTCAGGAGGCTAACAAAGTACCCTCCTCCCCAGGACCCTCCCAGAACTCATCTAAGCTCCCCAAATCCTAGGGCTCTGCCCTACCCCTCAGCTCTGATGTCCCCGGCTCTGTGATAGGCATCCCATCACGTGCCAGCCCCTCCTGGGTCCCAGGTGCCTCTGTCCCTGAAGACTGTTCTCCCTTGGTCTCATGGCATCGAAGAAGGACTTCCACAGTTTCATCCAGCTAAAGGGAGAAAGCACCAAAAATGTTATGAATCCCTCAGGTGCTTCCCAGTATGATACTCCTTTCCCAGCAGGGAAAAAGAGAATCATGCTGAACATTAATAGCTGGGTCAAAGCCAGGTCTTGGAAAACAAAGGGGTAATCTACCTGTGCCCAGTAGCGGTTGACAATGAGGAGTGTGGCGTCATCTGTGGCCTGCCGCTTCTCTAGTTTCTCAATTCGTTCTCGAAGCTCATCTTCAAAAGCTTGTCGCTGTTCCAACCGCTCTGCCAGCTTCTTGTTCTTGAACTGCAGTACCTTCAGGTCCATTTCTTCCTACCAAGGGAAACAGAGGGGCCAAGAAGAGGGTCAAGCAGGGCCCGTAAGCCAGGGAGACACAGAGAAGAGGAACTCGAATGGACTAGAGATGGGACGTTATCCCCAGACTAATGTTAACAGGATGTAAAGAGGCTCAGACACCCACATATGAGAAGGCTAGTTCTGCTTCTGCCTCTGCCCCTTTCTAACTCTGAAGTCTGACAAATCACACGCCCTTTGAGAACCTATATTCCCATCACTAAAGAGAAGGCAGACGTGGTGTTCTCAGTTCCCGTCAACAAAGTGTTCTGAAAAGCTAAGCCGGGGCTCTGAGAATAAAGTTCAAGGCTGCTTGCGCGGAGAAGAGAGACGAGGATCTGGCAATCTCTGAGGGGTGGGGCAAGAGCCCACGAACCGTGGAAGAGATGCCCCCGAGGCGAATGGGCTCTATGAGAGTGGTTGTGGTCTTCTCCTCGCGGTTCAGCTTCTTCTCTGGGGGACCCGAGCCCCCGTCGCCGGCGGCGCGTTTGTTGCCGGGTCCCGACATGGTCGCGGCGGCGAGGAGCGGCGCAGGGTCCCCCGAGGAGCGTCAGGGGACGGAGGCAGCCCTTCCGTCACCTGCAGAAGACAGAAGGCAGAGATGTGGAAGCGGCCGGTGCCCCACAGCCCGGAACGCCTCCGCACACACCTGCCAGATCTCGCCCTCGCCAGCCCCAGGGCCCTCACCCCCAGAACACTCAGCCTTGCGCCGCCATCTTGGATTTCATCGAACGTCACCGGCCTGCCCAGCACAGGGCGCAGGCGCCAGAGGCGGTGCCGGATGTGGCGACACTTCCTTATTTCCTGTTTCTATTGGTCGCGCTTGATCCCGCCTCTCCGATCGTGTTTGGTTTCTTCCTGACCACCCCCTCTTTCTCTCGGTGATTGGCCAGTAGGCAGTTGCCATGGTAACGGACACCACATGCCCACTTTTCCGCCTACCTTCTTATTGGTAACTTAGAAGAGGGCACCGAGGTGGGCGCGTGCAATGTTTTATGCATGCGCGCCTCCTTCTCCCTGATTGGCCCACCCCTTACATGTCTATTTTCCCTCCTTCACAAGCCTCCTTAGCAACCGTCGCCGTTGAAACGGAGGGCGACGCCTCCCGCGGATTGGCTGCACCGAGCCGCTCTGCACGCGTAGATTGGCTGAAGCGTCGCTAGAGGGCCAGGCCTTGACAGTCGCTGCCTGAGAACCGGCTGTCCCAGAACTTAGGCCGGACAGAGGCTGTGGTGACCCGCGGTCCGGAGGAGCGACGAGATGATCCGCCAGAGGTCCACCCAAAGGCTGAGACTGGGAATGCCGTCGGAGCTTGAACTGCCCTCCGAACTGCGGCGGGAACCGGAGAAGGATTTGAGCTCAGCGGGTGGATCGCCCACGAGGGAGGGGACGGATGCGCGGACCGAGTCGGGGACGGCGTCCGTGGCAGCGGATGAAGATCCTGCGGCCAACTTGTTCCCGGTGAGAGCGGGATAAGCATGGTCGGCTCCTGCGTTTATAAAAGGGCTTCGGGGCAGGAATGTTTCCCAACGTTCCAGACCTTTCCCGGGCTGCCTCGGTGAAGAGAGGCAGGGCGTGTGGGACTGTTGTTCGCACGCCCCTGAATAGTAATTAAGTCCTGCTGAAGCCCCGCCCCGCCCGCGTGGCTCCTACTGAGTTCAGAAAGCAAGTTCGCGCGTTCCCCGGCCCGCTAGAGTCGCGATGGGCCAGGGGCTAGGGGGCCAGGGGCAACAACACAGCTCTGCCTCTCCCCAATCTGCTCTCTCTCCGCAGCCGCCGCTGCCCCAGCCCCGGATCTGCATGTGGTGAGTGTGAAGAACCATGGGAACAAGTTAGACTGCACGCTTCCGTTATTCCTTTAGTGCCTCCCCAGTAATCCTGTCGAGGAGCCAGGGCCTCCCCATTTTACAGATGGAAACTGAGGCCCAGAGATGCAATTACCCCAGGTGACTAGGGAAGCCAGCTCTCTTGCCTCCCCAGTCCAGAAGGAGTGTGGGAAAAAAGGGAGCCCAATAATGACGATGCAATAGAATATCATCGCTGCTGTAAGGTGTGGTACAAATGCGGACACTGAAGCCCCACAAGGGGGATCTTGCCCAAGGTCACACAGCAAGGTAGTGGCAGAGTGGAGAGAAGAACGCAAGTTTCCTGGCTCTAGACTTTATAAATGGAGAGAATCACAAGAGTTCATGTAGGCCATGTCCTCATTGACAGATGAAGAAACTGAGGGCACAGAGGGAAGTGATTTGCCTAAGATTACACAGCAAGTTAGTGGTAGAGCTAAGCATTGGACTCTGGTCTCCAATTCCCAGCCGGATGCTCTAGCCATCATAGCCCTGTCACAAGACTAACGTGGAAAAGCCACCAACACTTTCTCTCCCCTTTTCCTATGACAGGAAGTACCTGGACATCCATTCCATGCACCGGCTGGAGAAGACAGCCAACACTGAGGAGATGAAGGAGTATGGGGCTGAGCAGGGAGGGGAAGAAGAGCTCTTGGGGAAGGCTGAAGGGGTGGGTTGGAAGACTTGAGAAATGCCTGGCCCCCAAGCATGTGGTGAATGGGCTGGTGAGGGTGAAGTGGTGCGGGAGGCTAGGCTCGCGTTCTTCCACACGCCCTCATCACTCACTCCTTCCTCCCTCCCTCCCAAGGGTGCTGGCTGAGCTCTTGGGGCTGAGCTGTCCTGAGCAGAGCCTGCGGGAGGCCATCACCCTGGACCTCTTCGCCCATGCACTCATCTTCTGCCGCCAGCAGGGCTTCTCGCTGGAGCAGACATCGGTAGCCTGTGCCCTGCTCCAAGATCTCCACAAGGCCTGTGTTGGTGAGTGGAGGCTACTGGAGGGACTGGGTTGACACAAGAGACCATGGGAAGTAGGAAGTGGAGAGATTGCCCCCTGGATTCTCTGTCTTTAGCTAGCGGTGTTAGCACATGCAAGTTACTTAACCTTTGAAGTCCTCAATTTTCCTTATCTATAAAATGAGAATATAGCACTACCTTTATGGATCGTTCTGAGAACACATGTAAATATATGCATAGAGCTCAATAAAAGAGCCCCTACTTCCCCTTGATTCTCTGACTCGATTTTCTTCACAACAGTTAACATGATCTGGAACTATATACTTCTTGATTTATTGTACGTCACTCCCCTAGAATATAAGTGTCCCAAGGGCAGGACCTTGTCTTGCTCAGTACCTCGAACACCACATAGTGAGTACTAGATATCTGTTGAGTGGATTAACAAAACAAGCCAGGACTTGAACCTAGATCTGTCCACCTCAAAAGCTTCTGCTCAGTATGTACTTATTAAGCAAGTGAGTGAAATGAACGAGTGAATGTCAGGAAGGGGACTCACTGTCAAATCTTGCTTTCCCTCCTAGCAACCCCCTTGGGCAACGTGGAGGAATGTTACCGCTACTTCACCAGTGTTCTTTTTTGCCATGGAGTCAGGGTCAGTTCCCCTGGAACAGGACCTTCACCCTCCCCCGAGGCAACATCCCACCTGACCTCAGTTCTCTCTCACCCTCATCACCCTTATCTTCCTCAAAGGCCCCGGTGGGCTCTCCCTGCTCCTAGACTGCCAGGTCTTGGAGGAAAGGCCAGGGCTTCAGGAGGTGGTGATGGGAAAGGGGAGGCCTCAGGTGGGTGGGTTCCCTAACTCCCAGTCATCCCCACAGCGGCCCCCCTTCAGTATTGACCTCTTCAAGGAAGAACAGCTGCTGGCCCTGGCGGACTATGTAGTCAACACCTACTTCCGCCACTTCAAGCTCTACAAATATGTCTTCACTCCCCAGGTACTGGGCTGTGGGCTACAAGAGACCACTCCGCATGACCCTCTTCCCTCACCATAGACGCCCTCCTCTCAGCCTCCTGCTTCCTCTCGCTTCCCAGGTGCGGCTGGATCTATCTTTGACCTACTTGGGGCTGCAGACACCCACGCTCTGGCCAGAGGGTAAGATTGGGAAAAGAGAGGGCTGGGGATGGGGCTGGGGCTGAGGCCTCTTCCTACTTCTGGCTTCAGAGAAAGAAGGCGAGGAGGCAGAGCAACAGACAGTTACCCCACACGAGCAGGAACCGGAGACAGTGAGCCCGCCAGGGCAAGAGTCAGGTGAGGACCTGGAGGAGTCAGGGGCCCCTGTGACTCTGGGCAGGTGTAAAATGAAGGGCGTGGACCACATCAAGACTTCGTTTTGAGTCATGGTGCCCTTTGTGCAAATGATTCCTTACGTAGAAGGCCAACATGACAGACAGACACATAGCTGCTCTGGGTGGAGCCGAAGCTCCAGAAGAGGATGATTATAAAAGCAATGACGACATCAGCTAGCGCATAGTGGGCAAGTACTCTGCACCAGGCAGGCCCTGATTTAAACACTTTATATGTTAACTCGTTTTTAGTCCTCACCCAGCCGTAAGTGGTAAATGTCATTACTATCCATGTTTTACACACGAGGAAGCTGAGGCACGGAAAGGTTAAATAACCTAAGGCCACAGAGCTACTAAGGAACAGTCAGAATTTGAAGCCAGCCAGTCTGGCACAGCCACTCTGCCCATCCTCCTCTGGCAGAAGGGCCAGCTGACATTGCCTGAATTAAAGCCCCGTGGGGGTGGTTTACCCAGCAAGGGGCCACGACCTCAGCCCCAGACAGCATCTCTCCTGACCCGCCCCATCGTCCCTGCCTCTGTAGGCCACATGTCTGTCCTCCAAGCCTTCATCAAGACCCAGCTGAACAAGGAGCTGGGGCAGCTCCAACAGCTGGTGGAGGAGCGGCTCAAGGCCAGCGAGGAGCGGCTCAGCAGCAAGCTGGCCTCCCTGGAACAGCCCTTCCAGCTGCCTCCCAGGAAAGGCAAGAACAAGACCAAGTGATGCCCAGCATTTTCCCCAATAAAGGCCTGGGCCACAGCAGCCCCACCCCTGCCCCCCTCCTGAGCGCCTTCTGGGCTTCCCTGCCCCAGCCAGACACCAGACACAGGGCACCTGCTCTCCCTGGCATGGAGCAGATTTTATTTCATAGGCAGCACAGGCAGCGCTGGCAAGGTTGAGCGTGACATTCGGATGGCTCCTTTTCACTCCATCTCTGCTCTCAAAGCCCCAGCCAGGTGGGTGTCCAGGGCTGGTCTTTGTGATAGTAGCATGATCAGTGGTGGGCCTGGCCAGACAGCGGGGCCTGAGGCCAGAGCCCAGGGGGCTAGACTGATTAAAATTCCTCCTCCTGGAGAGTCTGCTTTCTGGAATTCCCGAGGGCTGAGGTTCTAACCCAGCACCAGCATGGCCTCGTCCTCGGTGATAGCAGCTGAGTCTCCCTCCTCTTCGGGGCCCGTGATAGGAAAATGCCCAGGGGGCCGGTGCTGGAAGAGGGCTGCCCGATTCTGCTGCTCACCCTTCTTCACCCAGTGCCCGTAGAGCCGGAAAGCACAGCTGTCAATGAGGCGCCGTACTGGCCGCAGTGCATAAGGGTCCCTCAATAGGGAGCTCTTGGTCAGGGGCCGAACTCGGTGGGTACTTAACGCCACTCGTCCAGCAGCCAGCACTGTCCATACTGCCACCTGGGGAGGGGGCAATGTGAGCTCCAGTGGTGTGTCCACCACAAAAGAGGCACCAAAGGCAGGAAGACAGGCCCAGGCCCTGTCATGCTCAGGCTTACCCGGAACCGCTGGCGGGGGGTGAGGTTCCAGGGTTGGCTGCCTTCACAACGCTCAAAGAAGGGATGTTGTAGGGCCTGCTCGGCCGTCAGGCGTGCCTCAGGATCCACCTGCAACAGCCTCGAGATCTAGGGAGAACCCCAGGCCATAAGAGGCAGCTCTTGGGCTTCCCCGTGTGCCCTCTCATGGCCCCAGCTCACCAGGTCTTTGACGGTATTTGAACGGTCATCCCACTCAGGTGAACTAAACTGGTACTGGCCTTCCATGATCATGCGTAGCATCAGGATCTGGCGCCGGTGCCAGAAGGGTGGCGAGCCAGCCAGGAGTGTGAACAAGATCACCCCACAGGCCCAGCTGGGAAGAGACCAGAGTCAGGCAGGGCTGGGGAGGGGGCAAGTGTGATGAGGAACCATACACGTGGGGTGGGCGGGGGCAGAAACTCACAGGTCGACTTCCTTGCCGTAGCCTGGGTGGGTTTCATCCATGGAGCATCTAAGGATCTCTGGTGCTAGATACCCCGGGGTCCCACACAACTCTGGGGAGAAAGGGCTGAGGTTGAAGGGTGCCACCAGCCCCCT
This sequence comes from Cabassous unicinctus, assembly GCA_029593785.1. Lineage (NCBI taxonomy): Eukaryota > Metazoa > Chordata > Mammalia > Cingulata > Chlamyphoridae > Cabassous > Cabassous unicinctus. The sequence goes on along the minus strand of JAQZBX010032840.1, from coordinate 13,707 downwards.
CCTGGGCCCCTGACAGATCTCTACTGGCCCCCTCTCAGCTCAGCCCTGGCCACACATCTCCCCTGATCTGCCCCACCCTGCCCTCCGCAGAGGTTCTCAGTCCTAGGCCTGCTCACTGCTGAACAGTCAAAACACCCACCGAGGCTCCTGGTGGCCTTCCTAGGAAAACCCGAGTTTTTGGATTGGACTTCCGGGTCCTCCTCCAACCCTCCAGCCAAGCCAACCTACAAAGCCCTGTCCCAGTCCTCGTACCATGTGTCTGCCACATTTTTACATATGTAACACGTGAAAAACAAAACTTCATCTTTTGCACACTCCTTTCTGCCCAAACCTATTCTTTGTCCTATAAGCTCCACTTTGGTTAGTGGAACCACCACTCAGCCCAAGGGGAACAAGTAGGAATCTGGAAATTCCTAGATCACATGTGGGGAAGCCCCGTTTAAAATCCTTCCTGGGTTCCCCACCATGGCATCTGTTTCCAGTCCAGACTTCTGCAGCACAGAGCCCCCAGTGACTTGTCCAAGCCCGTATTTTCAGTTTCTTCTACCACTTCCAGGCATCACTCCTGCCAGACCCACAATTCCCAAATTGTGCTCCATGGCACACTTTCAGATCTTAATGGGCCTGAACTGGCAGTAAGTCTCCTGGGAAATGCATTCCAACACCAAGTGTTCACTGAACACCTGCCACATACCAAGTACCGTACTCAGCACAGTGATGAATTAGACAGACCTGGGCCTGCCGAGCTCACTGTCTACCAGAAAGCAAATGAGAACAACAGTAAGACGAGTGTCCTGGAAAGAGAAGAACAAAAAAGAAAAAGCGGGACCCTATCTGACCTGGAGGTTTAAGGTGAAACCTGAATTACCTGTGCTAGGGAAAGGATGGAGCAGGGTGGGGCAAAACGTATTCCAGAAGGGGGAAAAGTATGCATGAAAGCCCAAAGGAAACGCATAGCATCCTCAAAATTTGTCTAAATCCATCGGTTAAGATAGATTGCCATCTATAAAATGGAGACACACTATCTCAAGAGGTTAATGTGACAAACTAGAGGAAGAAGGCAGGGGAAGACTTACTGCAGTGCCTAGTACACATAAGCACCAGGGCACATTAGCTAACTAGAAGCCCAGTGCGAAACCAGCGAGGGAAAAGTCTCGGCTTGTTAAAGACTGAGGAGCCCCATCGATGACTTTGAAGTCTCCCATTTGCTCCAGAAACCCTCCTGTCATGACAAATCTATCAGCACCAGAAGACGCTGCCTGGCCATGGCAGGTTTCTCCCGGCACCCTAAAAGGTGCAGCAGTCCTCTCGCCTCCAGGCCCTCAACACACTGCTGACCCCTGGTGTCCCCTTTTCCCTCCTGGGACAAGCTCAGATGCCCTTCAGGGCCCGGCCCCGGAGCCCCATCCTCTGAGTTGTCCCAGGCTGAGCGGTGCTGTTCTCTCAGCCTCCTCCTGCCCTGGCCCTCAGCCTGCTACGCACCACTGCTCCCACGTCTGTGTCCATCCTCCCCAGGTCAGGAAGCCCTTGCTGAACAGTCCATAGGCTTTGTGCCCAGAGGGTGCTCGGCACGTGCTTGCTGTCTTCTCCCTTCCCTTGGCACCTGGATGCAGTACTCTCAGCCAACCTCAGCTTGGGTATCCTTCCTTCCCATGCCTCTGAGGGCCCCAGGGCCTCTCACCTCGTAGCCTCTCGCCAGGTTCCAAGTGGCAGGAGAACCCAAAATCTGAAAGTCGGATCTGCATATTGTCATCTAGGAGAATATTCTCGGGCTTCAGGTCTCGGTGCACGATGTTGTTGGCGTGGAGAAAGCTCACTGCTTCCAGCAGAGACCTCATGATGGACCTGGGGGAAGCACACACACTCTGCCTCTGCTTTTCCCTGCCCTGCCCCACTCCCTGCCCACCCCGGGGGCTGCCATTACCTGGTTTCCTTTTCTGAGAGGGCCACTTTCTCCGTGAGATAGTCAAAGAGCTCTCCCTTCCGCATCCTAAGGCACAGGAGGGGCATGGGAGGTGGATGCACCCCACAGTGGGGTGAGAACCAGCCAATGCCCACAGGAAGTACCCTGGAGGCGGCCACTAGAGACAGACTCCTTGGCAGGCAGCCCAAAGGGTCTTAAGACAGCACTCCAAGAGAGAATCTGATACCAGGGGCAGTTTGACCCAGTGGCTTGGCAGCTGAAATATCTGTATTGTGCCATCACGGGGCAATTTTTGCAAGAATGCCTTCTCATGACCATAATTTATAGGAGGTCCTTATTATCTACGAAGAACTGCCTCAAAGTGAATCTATAACATGGACCAAAATTTCACAATTTATAGTGAGGAAAAAAATTCATGAGGTCTTTATTTTGAAATTTTGCTTATTTCATCTCATGTCTTGAAAAATGGAGGCTATAATTGCAACCCTCGGTCAATTCTTGAAGTAACACATTGGTGCTGTTGGCGGAGGATCGCTGTTCTCCAGGTTCCGTGGTGGTTAAACAGGCTCCCCACAGCCCTCTGACTTGCAGAGGGTCATTTCTGTAAACATATGGATGACTTTGTGAATTTTTTCCAAGAGCCCTGCCAAAATCTCTGATATTCAAATCGCTTTTTTTTTTTTTCCTTTTTCTTTTAGGAGGCACTGGGAATTGAACCCAGGACCTCACAGGAGAGATGGACACCAGTGTTAAATGGGAGGGTAGCAGGGTGGGGCTCTACATTATGAGCAGTCAGCTCACTGATGGATACTTTCCTCTTAAAACAACTTTTTCTTCCCTGCAAACCTCCTAGCCACGGGGGACTATCACTGTTGCTCTTGCAAAACTTGCCTCAGTCATGGCACCTGGGGAGAGGGGCCAGAGCCACGGGTGGGCAGGCAGGCCACATGCATGGAGAGGGCGCTAGCTGGAGCAGAGGAAGGTGTGGGCAGGGTGGTCTCCAGACCACAGCGTGGGAAGGCTGGGGCCCTGCCTGGGGGTGGGGAGGAGGCTCTCAGCCCAGAGCAGGGAGATACTCACAGGTCAAACACCAGGAACATGAAGCTAGAAGACTCGTAGGAATCGATGAGAGTGACTGGGGAAAGAGGCAGAAAGGCAGAGAGACAGATGGAAAGGAGCGGATGCATATTAAAGGGCTTTTCCACCCTGAAGCAGCAGAGGTCTGTTGCTGGGAAGGAAGGAGAACCGAAGGAGGCAGGAGGGACCCAAAGGCTGCCATGCTCTGAGGTGCAGCCGAGCCAGGAGGGGAGCAGAGGCATGGAGGCATGGGGGGAGTGGGCCACGGGCGGGGACAGCAGGCAGCAGGGCAGTCAGCTAAGAGGAGCGGGGAATGCAGCCTCACTGATGTGGGGGTGGCCGGCGACCTGGCGCAGGATGTGCGTCTCTCGCCGCGTGGCTTCTCGCACCTCCTCCAGCTGCTCGGGACTCAGCCGCTCAGCTGTCACCTCCATGATCTTCACCGCAAACTCATTGCCAGTAGCTCGATGAACACAACGGCGGACCACAGAGCTCACTCCTCTGCCAGACCAGACAACGGCACAAGTCAGCATCTCCTGAACCCCATTACCACTCGGAGCCGAGCCCCGGCATCTCACGCCCACTGCGCTGCACTTCACCCTGGCCCACGGTAGCTTCACAGCCACCTCAAGAACCTGGAGACCTGGCAAGATGCAATGCAAAGCTCACAAGGAGAGCAGGGAGAGGACCTGGCTTCTAAGCCCGGCTCTGCCACTCCTTTCCTGGAAGTCTGGATAAGACCTTCCTGCCCTGAGCCCCAGAACTGCCCCTGCCCTGTACCCCCACAAGAGGATGGGAGGAAATACTCTAAGCCTCCCTCCAAATTTACTCACACTGTCCTGATCCCCCTCAAATTCCATACTTCCCCTCCAATACCTCACATATAGGAGGCTCCAAATAAATAGCAAGCCACAGGCTGGCAGACCAAAGTTGAGAATCAGGGGACATGGTTTTGGCACCAACTTTGCCACTAAATAACCTGTAAGTGAGCCACTGACATAAGTCTCAGGCTGCAGCCTCATCAGCTCTGAAATGTGGTCACCACCACCCGGAAGGGCTGCTAAAAGGAGTTCTTCACAAAGAGAGAAAGGAAAGCCCACTGGGCGTGGCAAAGAGGAAGTCCTAGACAGGGACTGCCCTGCTCTGCCTCTGTCACCAGCTCCACATCACCCTACAAATACCCCAGGCTAAATGCCAAATTCCTCTAGGATGGCCTCAAACCCCATTTCTGAGGCTTGTGCCCTGCTGCCCTTCCCAGAGCCTCACTGCTCTGCTCTTCTGGGCTCCTTGCCCTAATGCATGCCCTCAGCCTAGAATGCCTGTCCCCACTTTTCCAGGTAAATCAGGAGGTGCAAACTTTTGGCTCTCAAGCCAGTCATGGCCTAGGGGTGTGCTTCACTTTGGCCAGCTCAACATTCTTTACAAATTTGAATTCACATAGCAGGCAGAATGGGAACTCTCCAGCTGCCACAATTCCCAGCACTTCCTACCATTTTACTCTCGGCCACCTCACATTTCCTGCCCAATCACTAAGGACATTTGGTCTAATTATTACTCATCTTTTACTGAATCGCTTTGAGAATCCAATGAAGGCTGGAGACCTCTACTACATACACACAACATTTTTACCAGTTCAAGAGGTTCAAAGACCCCCTAGAGCCATCTAGGTAAGAATCCCCTGTTAAGGCCCAAACTAACTGCTACCTCCCTCAACAATTCTTTGTTCATCCTTCAGCAGGAAGGGAACACTCCCATCTCTGACCTCCCACAACATTTTTGTTTGTTTGTTTGTTTTCCTTTTCAGAAGGGATCGGAATGGTTTTATTTAGAATGATGGCATATAGGCTTGCACAGGCCTCGGTGGAATGGGGGTATGGGGAGGAGGGGTTGGCACACTTCTCCTGCAGTTTCTTCCACAAGTCTTTCTTCACTTCCTTAAACTCTTCTGTGAGTTTAAGGTGTCTGTGGACAGGATGAGCTGGGGCTGAAGCATCTGTCTCTGAGGTGAGGGTACTTGGTTTGTAATAGTTGGAAGGGAGTCATGTTAAACTCTCGTACCTTTCATCACAGCCCCTGGCTCTGCAATCTGGTGTTCTCTCCCTCCCAAAAGGCCTGTACTACCTACTGCTGCAGGGGAGCACCCAGTCCCAGACCCATTTGGTCTCATCCACTAGCCAGTCCTCAGAGTGTAGGAAAGGGAGCGAGAGAACTAGGGGGAGATGGCAAGGTAGGAAGCTTCAGGAATTAGTCCCTTCACCAAAACAACTACTGAACTGTCAGGAGCTACCCTAGTCACCTGTTTTGGAACTCTGGGTTCCAGTGGAACACTACAACATCCAGGGAAGAGCTGGCAAACTGCAGTAAATATCAGTGAATTTTACCCTCCGTGTAGTGGCAGCAGTGAGAACTGCAGCCCAGGCTCCTGGTGCCACTTGCTGGTGCCAGGCTAGACTTTAAGGATTTAATTCTCCAAAATCCTGGAGTGGGTGGTCTGATGGCTCACCACTGCTTTTGATCAGCTACTTCAAATTGCTGGGGGGCCGGCTCTGAGAGTGACCATTTTCCAACATCTTCCCAAACCCCACAGGCAAAAGCAGCAGAGAAGTCATAAAGAGGTTTTGTTTTTGTTTTTTTGTTTTTTTTTTCATTCTTTTCACTTTCCATTTCTCGTTTGGGAGCAAAATAAGTTGGAAAATTAAAAAACTGATGATGGCTCTAGCCCTCAACAACAAAACAAGCAATCCCAGAGGAGTGAGAGAACTAGATTTATAGAGTTAGAGCAACATAATACTCAGAATATGCCGTTGCCAACAAAAAATTACAAAACATACAAAGAAGCAGGAACATTTACAGGAAAAAAAAAAAAGCAAAATACAGAATTTGCCAGAAACATACATTGTAACTATTAGTCAAAGACTTTAAGTCAGGAAAGCAGATGTGGCTCAAGCGATCTGGCTTCCGCCTACCACATGGGAGGTCCCAGGTTCGGTTTCCAGTGCCTCCTAAAGAGAAGACCAGCAGACACAGAGAGCACACAGCGAATGCACACAAGAGAGCAGACAGCAACTGCAAACAACAAGGGGGGGGGTGGGTATAAATAAAATAAAATAAATCTTTAAAAAAACAAAAAAAAGACTTTAAGTCAACAGCCTAAAATAAATTCAATGGAGTAAAGAACACAAATACAACAAACTAAATGAAATTAGGAAAATATTGTCTGAAAAAAATAAAGACATAGAAATTATAAAAATATAAACAGGAACCAAACAGAAATTTTGGAGCTGCTAAGTACAGTAACTGAAATGAAAAACTCACTATACAGAATCAACAGCAGATTTGAACAGGCAGAAAAAAGGAGCAGTGAACTTGAAGACATGACAACTGAAATTATCCAATGTGAGGAGCAGAAAGAAAAAATAATGGAGAAAACATACAAAATTATCCCTGTTTGCAGATGGCACGATCCTATATATAGAAAATCCCAAAGACTCCACAAGAAAGCTACTAGAACTAATAAACAAATTCAGCAAAGTTGCAGGATACAAGATAAGAATGCAAAAGTCAGTTAGGTTCCTATTCATCAGTAATGAACAATCTGAAAAGGAAATCAAGAAAAACAATTCAATTTACAATCGCATCTAAAAGAATGAAATACCTAGGAAGAAATTTAATCAAGGAGGTGAAAAACTTGCATACTGAAAACTATAAAACATTGCTGAAAGAAATTAAGGAAACCCTAAATAAATGGAAATGCATCCTGTGTTCATGGATTGGAAGACTTAATATAGTTAAGATGTCAATATTGCCTAAAGCAATCTACAAATTCAATGCGATCCCAATCAAAATTCCAGCATCCCTTTTGCAGAAATGAAAAGGCTGATCCTCAAATTCACATGGAATTGCAAGGAGCTCCAAATAACCTAAATAATCTTGAAAAAGATGAACGAAGTTGGAGGGCTCACATTTCCTGATTTCAAAATTTACTACAAAATTAATTACTACAGTAATTAAAACAGAATGGTGAGAGGTAAAGAGTTCTCTTGTTTGTCTGTTTTCTGTTTTTTATTATTATTATTGAAATAATGAAAATGCTCTAATAATGATTGAAGTGATGAATGCACAATTATGTGATTATACCAAATACGATTGATTGTACACATCGGATGAACTGTATGCTTTATTAATATGTATCAATAAAATTGATTTGTTAAAAAAAAAAAGAAAAAACCCAGAATGGTACTACATAAGGATAGACATATAGACTAATGGAATAGAATTGAGAGTTCAGAGATAAATCCACACATCAATGGATAACTGATTTTCAACAAGGGTGCCAAGCCCATTCAATGGAGGAAGAGCAAACTCTTCAATAAATGGTGCTAGGACAACTGGAAATCCACATGCAAAAGAATGAATGTGGACCCCTACCTCCCACCATATACAAAAATTAATTCAAAATGGATCAATGAGCTAATACAATAAAACTCTTGCAAGAAAACATAGATAAATATCTTCAGGACTCTGTAGTATGCAATGGATTTTTAGATTTTACACCAAAAGCACAAGCAACAAAAGAAAAAATAAAGTGGACGTCATTAAAATTAAAAACTTTTTTGCATCAAAGGACATTAACAAGAAAGTGAAAAGATATCCTACAGAATGGGAGAAAACATTTGGAAATCATAAATCTGATAAGGATTTAATATCTAGAATATATAAAGAACTCCTACACTTCGACAACCCAGTTAAAAACATGGGCCAAGGATTTGGAGACATTTCACCAAAGAAGATATTCAAATGGCCAATAAGCATAAGAAAACATGCTCAATATCATAAGCCATTAGGGAAATGCAGATTAAAACTAAAATGAGATGCCATTTCACACCCACTTGTTTGGCTACTAAGAAAACCAGAAATAACAAGTGTTGACAAAGATGCTGAGAAAAAGGAACTCTCATACATTGTTGGTAGAAATGAAAAATGGTGGAGCCTTGGGAGACGGATGTGGCTCAACCGGTTGGGCGTCCATCTCCCATATGGAGGGACCTGGGTTCGATCCCCGGGACCTCCTAATAAAATAAATTAAAAAAAAAAAAAGGTGGAGCCACTGTGGAAAACAGTTTGGTGGTGCCTCAGAAAGTTAAACTTAGAATTATCATATGACCCAGCAATTCCACTGTCAGGTAGTATATACCCAAAACAATTGAAAGTAGGGACTTGGACTGATATTTGTACACCAATATTTATTGCAGCATTATTCACAATAGCTAAAAAATGGAATCAACCCAAGCATCCACAGTAGATGAATGGATAAACAAAATGTGGTATATACATATAATGGAATATTATTCAGGTATAAAAAGAAGTGAAGTGCTGGTACATGGTATGATATGGATGAACTCTGAAGACATCATGTTGAGGGAAACAGCCAGACACAAAAGGACAAATAGTGTATGATTTCTCTTAAATGAAATATTTAGAATAAGCACATTCATAAAGACAGAAAGCAAAAAAGTGGTTATTAGCTGTGGTGGTTTGAGGCTTATATGTACCTCAGAAAAAGATGTTCTTAAATTTAATCCATTCCTGTGGGTGTGAACCCATTGTAAGTAAGAACTTTTGATGAGGTTACTTCAGTTAAGGTGTGTCCCACCTCAATCAAGATGGATCTTAATCCTATTACTAGAGTCCTTTATAAGGGAATAAAATTCAGACAGAGAGAAAGAAAGCCCCAGGAACAAGAAGCTGAAATCAAAGAACCAGGAAGAGAGAAGGGAGAGGCCAACAGACACTGCCATGTGCCTTGCCATGTGACAGAGGAAACAAGGATTGCCAGTAGCCACAGTCTTTGGGGAAAAACATCGCCTTGACACCTTGATTTGGACTTTTTCCCAGGTTCAAATCGTGATTCAATAAATTCCCATTGTTTAAGCTGAACCAATTTCATGGTATTTGCTTTGAGCAGCCTAGGAAACTAAAACACCAGGGGTAGGAATGGGGAGTTATTGCTAAATGAATAGGAGTTTTGGTTTCAGATGATGAAAAAAGTCTGGAATTAGATAGTGGTGAAAGCTACATAGTATTGTCAAGGTACTTAATATCAAAGAATTGCCCACTTAAAATGGTTAAATGTTTTTTATGTTGTGTATATTTTACCATAATTAAAAGTATATAAATACTTAAAAAAAAAAAAAGAAAGAAAGAAAGAAAAGAGGGAGCAGATGTAGCTCAGTGGTTGAGCACCTGCTTCCCATGTACAAGGGAAAGGGAAGAAAGGAAAGGAAAGGAAAAGAAAGGCTGTCCCCCAAGTAATCAAGCCTTTCTACTGTGCATAATTATCCATGTGGGAAGGTCAGGACTCAAACTCTGGTTTTCAGACCATAAGTCCACATTTTTTCTACTGATACATCCCAGTGCTGTCAGATTCCCCAGGGTCCCATCGTTTGCCCTGTCCTCAGGTTTCACTCTCCCTCTGTAATCCTGACCACCCCCATGACTTCAACCCAGATGTCTTCCTGAAGTGCCAGGCCTACATGTCTTTCTGAGTCCTAGTGACATCTTATATTCAACATGGCCACTGAACATCTACCTCATCTTCCACTGAAACCAGCTGTTTTCTCTATAGCCCTGATCTTAATTAATGCAGTCATCTAATCAGACCCCCAAGTTCAAAGCCTTGATGTCAGTCTAGGCTTCTCCCTCTCTTTTACAATCCACTATATCCAACTAGTCCAGTCCATTCCACATCTCACCCCCCCTCCCCCCCCACTGCCCCAGCCCCTCTGCCACCACAGTCCCTTATATCTCTCACCTGGACAACAACAGCCACCTCACTGATCTCCCTGCTGCCATGTCCATCTCTGCAAACCATCCTCTAAAGTGCTTCAAGAATTAGCTTCCTAAAACTAGTACTATGGGGAAGTTAATTTAGTGACAGTGTACAGGAAAAACAAGAGAGGGGAAAAGGTACAGGAAAAAGACAGGGGATGATGCTACCATCGGTAACCTTGGAATGAGGGGCTAAGTACCCTTCCCTCTGATCTGCCTCTGCAAAACCGGTCATTCGGCTTCCCTTGGGAGTGGAGTCCTACCCTAAGGCTCTTCCCCGTTGTCTTAGTTTGCCACAGGGCTGCCAATGCAAAGTACCAGAAATGGGTTGGCTTTTATAATGGCAAATTTATCTGGGGTAAAAGCTTACAGTTCCAAGGCTGTGAAATGTCCAAATCAAGGCATCAGCAAAGATGCTTTCTCACCAAAGTCAGCTACTGGTGATTTTGGGGGTTCTGCCACATGGTGAAGATGGCCACCAATCTCTGCTGAGGCTCCTGCTTTCCCCTCCAGAATCTACTGTCTCCTGGAGCTCAGCTGTGGGCAACCAGGCACCGGGTTTGTCTCTTACCAGGCCTCCTCTCTCAGTCTCGGCTGTTCCACTTTCTTCCCAAGTTCAGCTGTGAGCTATCAGGCATATGGCAGGGCTCATCATCTCAGCCTTGAGCTGCTCCATGGGCCCAGCCTCTTGGGGGCTTCATGCTTAAGCTTTGACTGCTAACCATCTTTGAGTCCTCTCTCACATAGCAGGGTCAAAAATGGTGGCCTCCTTTTCCTGCGTTTCTCCATTTATATCAGATCCAGCAAGAGGGCAGAGACCCAAGCTGGCTCATGCCTCACTAACATGGTCCAATCAAATGGCCCCACACCCAAAGGAATGGATTAGTTCAAAAACATAATCTTTTTCTTTTTGGGATTCATAAGAAAACTTCAAACTGTCACACTAGTTATGGTGCATCATCCCTTACCGGGTCCTGGAAACTAGCAGCATCTCAGGGCTTGGACCCGGGCTCTTTTCTCTTTTCCCCACATTCTCTCTTTCCTGGTGACCTCCATCCAGTCCCAGGAACTTTAAATATCCACTACACAAATGTCTGCCCCTATACTTTCTCAAGCCTTATTTCTCTCCAAAATTCCTGACTCCAACCTGCCTGATATCTCCACATGATATCTAAAGGGAATCTGGCCAAATCTAATGGTCACATGCCAATTTTTTCTTTCTGGTCTCAGGAACATCTGACACAGTAGAACATACTCACTACAAGAGGTACATTCTTCTCGTTGTTTTCCTTTTCCTTCTAACAGTCTCCCTTGCTGGCTCTACCTTCTCCAATTGATTCCTAAGTGGTGATGTAGCCCAGGGCCTGAGCCTAGGCCTCTTTCCCTTCTTTATCTATGTTCTCTCCCCCTAGCTACTATCTTTATGCTGATGCCTCCCAAATGTATAGCTCTTGCAACAGGTTTCTCCCTTCAGCTCCAAACTCATATATATATATAAAGAGCCACTTGACTGCTCCACTTGAATATCGCAAACGTAATGTTTCCAAAATGGAACTCTTAATTTGCTCCCCTCACCCCACAATCTGATCCTCCCTCCGTCTTCACTTCAGTAAATGGTACCACCATCTACTCAAGCTCTCAAACCCAAAATCTAGAAGTCACCCTTGTTTTCTCCTCTTGCCCTCAGGCTCCATATACAGTCCTTCAGCAAGTTGTGATGAATGTCCCTCCAAAACATAACCTCTATCTATTCACTTAGCTTCATCTCCACCACCACCTCTTTAGGCTAAATCTATCACCATCTCTTCCCTGAATTAGTCAACAACTTCCTAACCAGCCTCTATGCTTCCATTCTTGGCCCTCTCCTATCCACTCTCTATACAAGAGCGAGAAAAATCTTTTGAGTGCTGACCCTGTGCCAGGAACTGTCCTAAGAATATCATATTAACTCATTCCCACCTCAAAGCAACCTACAAGGTAAGCTCTTTCTATTCTCATTTTACAATGGAGAACCTAAGACACAGAAAGCTTACCTTCCTGGCCCCCAAATCACACAGATGTAAATCAGATCAAGTTACTACCTTTGTTTGAAACCATCCTGTTTCACTAGAATAAAATTTAAATTCTTGGCAAAACTTTCAGGTTTGGGATCAAGACAGCAGAGTGAGAGTTTCAGGTCTATTCCCACCCAGTAGCTTTGAAAAACTAGAAAGAACTGGCAGAAACATCTTTCTCGGGGCTCCAGAAAACAGTGAACAGTTAAAGGACTGCAGAAACAGGGTAAGTGTCAAATCAAGAAAAAGTCTTCTTAAAAACAGTAGCGGGAGCAGATGAGGCTCAAGCAGTTGAGCTCCCGCCTCCCACATGGGAGGTCCCAGGTTTAGTTCCCTGTGCCTCCTGAAAAAACAAACAACAAGCAAAACAAATGAAAAAAACAACTCAGGGAAGCCGATGTGGCTCAGTGGTTGAGCACCGGCTTCCCACATACAAGGTCCCAGGTTCAATCCCTGGCCCCAGGTACCTCAAAAACAAAACAAAACAAACATACCAAAAAAAAACAAAAAACGGTAGGAGCTCCCTTTCAGCCAGAACCGCCATCTTGCAGTAATTCACCAAAATGACGAACACAAAGGGAAGGAGAGGAACCCGCTATATGTTTTCTAGGCCTTTTAGAAAACATGGAGTTGTTCCTCTGGCCACACATATGCAAATCTACAAGAAAGATGATACTTTAGACATCAAGGGAATGGGACTGTTCAAAAAGGAATGCCCCGCCAATGTTACCATGTCAAAACCGGAAGAGACCACAGTGTTACCCCGTCTGCTGTTGGTACTGTGGTAAACAAAGAGGTTAAGGGCAAGATTCTTGCCAAGAGAATTAATGTACGTATTGAGCATATTAAGCACTCTATGAACCAAGACAGCTTCCAAAATTTATGAAGGAAAATGATCAAAAAAAGAAGGACACCAAAGGGAAAGGAACCCGAGTTCAAATGAAGCACCAGCCTGCTCCACCTAGAGAAACACGCTTTGTGAGAACCAATGGAAAGGAGCCTGAGCTATTGGAACCTATTCCCTATGAATTCATGGCATAAGAGGTGTGAAAATAAATAAATAAATAAAAGACTTGTGGATTGTGAAAAGCAAAAACAAAGATGGTAGAACTCCTGGCGCCCTGGCTGGCCGTTCCCCTACCCCTCATCAGCTCGACGCAGAGCTGGGCCATGCCCCGTTTAGGACACTGGTCCCAGTTCCAGAGGGAGCCAAGTAGCCCTCATGCACATGCTGGGAACACATATGCCTGGCCCAATCTGTCTGGTGGTAGCCTGAGGGACTTGCAGGCCCAGAACCTGCGTTGAATGTAGTAGATAACTCACAGAACTCTCCTACAGAATGCTGTGGGAGAGCTGTCAAGTCATGCTGCCTGGGACAAGGGACTGCTGGCTGTAGGACATACAGCACAGTGCCCAGGACTGTGAGGAAACTGTTTCCTAGGCAGAGGGGACATTTGGAATCATGTAAATGGGGGATTTCCAGGGCCACATGCACATGCCCCAGGCAAGACGCATGCTCAGAAAGGCTCAGGAAGCATCCTATGCTTTGGCCTGGGGCTAGTCTCATACAACCCAGAGTATGGATAAGCCCTGAAGGAGACGGCTTCAGGGAAAGGTGTTTTCTTTTTTCTTTTTTAGCTTCTGGCATTCAAGGAAAACTCATCATAACATTAACTGAATACAAGCTCAGAGTCTAAATTTCAAGGATAATACATTAAAATATCAAAATGTCTAGGTTTCAACAAATGGTTACAAAACATACAAAGAGACAGGAAGTGATGGCCCAGGCAAAGGAGAAGATTAAAGCATTAGAAACCATCAAGG